>JACXGK010008034.1:0-23545 GCA_016801125.1 Novumbra hubbsi
GGTGATACTTCCATCCTGAGTGGGGGCTATTGGGGCACCTGGATAAACACAGGATAGGGGGAGAACAGATTGGGGTCAGGAAGGGAACATTGTTTTGACACACCCCTGGACTGGGATATACCAAATGCATATGCAAATAACCTGAGTGTATAAGAATGTATGTAACTTTGGAATTGGGAGAGATGCTTCCCTGTCACTCTGGGTGATGGGGAACCAGACTCTCCTTGCAAGTAAATCTTTAATAAACTGTTAATTGTGCTACAGACATTTTCTTTCTTAACATCTTAAATTACAATCCTAGACATAGTAAATTGCCATAATACAGTGCAAAACGTCATTCAGTCGGGTCGTTGTGAATTAGGCCAATGAGCTTCCCAGATGTGGTTTCTAAAAGTTTGTGCAGAGATCATTGGTTTACGAACCCACAGTTTAGTCAGACGTGGAGTTCCTGAGTGGATGTGGTTACACATGATTTGAGGCACCTACATGTCTGCCGTCAGAATGCCAACCACACACTCCCTCAATAGGAGAGAAATGTGGTGAATTGTGCCATGAACAAAACTGCTCATTTTACAGTGGCCTTTTATTGTCAGTTTCCAAATAAGCCACACCTCTCAGTTGGAAGGATTAGCTAGGTTAATAAGAAGTGCTCACTAACAGAGATTTAAATGAGCTCTGTAATGTTTCTGAGAAAATCTTTCTCCTTCAGCTCATGGGGAACATGGGACATTTTCATTTTCTGTTGATATTTCTGTTCTGTTTGTCAGTTACGCCTATGTACAAACAATTGTGTTCAGCATTTCTAATGATACACAAAGAACAAAGAGAATTGTTTGAAAGCCTGAATCCGGTAACCAAGCTGTCATTCTAAGTAAAGCAGTTAAACCTAATTGCTCCCAGGTCTTTGCTGCAAAAGGCAATGTGTTATGTGTTAATGTCAGTGAAGTTATATTAAGATGAGATACTAACATACTGTACCCGCTTAACCTGTTGTATTATGCCTGACCGCTTCATTGGAGTTATGCATTTTTGTCTAAACTTTTCTGAAAACAAAAACCCCTAATATAATAATTTTGTTTCTGCTCCACAGAGCAATGCCGTCGTCGTTTAAAGGTGACTGGGGTAAAATCCGCTATACATTAGAGGCCAAGTTATGCAGATCATTGAGAATGAACAGCAAAGACATGGTTGAATTTCCCTTTTCCTCCAGAATTGACCTGTATAGCAACCCTGACCTGATGGTATGCAAACACACCCACTCACATCCTGTTGACACTGTTAAAAACACCGGCTAAGGAGGGCAGTGCAATATGATCCTTTTCTTATCTAATCCAATCAGTTTTTGGCTCCCATACTGTAAAACGTTCTCCAGTTTAAATGGCTCACTGTAGTCTCTTCCTAGTCTTTTACAGGAAATAAATAGCCCATGAGTCATATTTTAATGTTTTGAGAGTCCTAATGCATTTAGCCAATACAATTTGCCAACAGAGTTTTAGCTCTGGCGTAGCTTGTTAACCGTTAAGCACTCAAGCAATTGAGAAACAGTTGCCTGTAAAAGGGCCTGTAGAAGCTGCCTGTACCGAAGGCTTCTGTCTTCCATTCCAGACGCCTCAGCATGGGGCCAAGGACAAGACCATGAGGTTTTTCACCTCGGGAAAAGTGGGAATGGACGTTCACATCGAGCGAAAGGGCTTCTACTTGGGTAAGAGTACCTGCATGACTCCCAAGGGCGAGGGGCAGCGAAGTCCACCCCGGTGTCATGCCCAACGCATGTACGCTAAACTGCGCTAATAGGATGTCATCCATTAATATACGTTTAGGATTTTTACCATGTCAGACCTACAACACCAATCCAGCTGGATAATATATTTTGTGTAGTCGACGTAAGGTTTTAAGTACTACACGTCCGTACTAGAATGTCCGTGAAGTCACCGCTACAAAGGGTATTCACAAACTGCGACCCCACCCCTTTTTTGCAGGAGAAGACCTGAAGGTTGTGGCGTCCATTGAGAATAGCTCCTCTCGTGAGATCAAGCCCAAGTATACACTGTACCAGAAGCACAGCTTCTTCGCCAGGGGAAAGAGGAGGGTGTCCACTAAAGACATCATGAAAGATCTGGGCGAGCCCATTCCTTCATCTGGACGACAAAATGTCACTAAAGTCATTAAAATCCCACAGAACATTTTCCCGTCGTTCAACTGCAGTAACATCCACTGCGAGTACAAGCTGAAGGTGTGTACCAGTGTGATTGAGAACTGTTCAAACGTCTGTTAAAATGCTTTATTCATGTCTTTAGGTTATTTGATTGTTTCACAGGTGGGATCTTTCTGTGTCTGAAACTATAATTGTGTAAATAACCGTTGTGGGGACGTCTTTTTAATATTGATCAAATCACCATCACATGAAAATGCATTTGGTGTCACGCAATGATATTTATTGCCACTGTGCTGCGGGAAAGTCATTTATTTGGCTACGTTGGGGTTTATCGTTATGCATGTGGTTCAGGTCTGCACCAAAGACAGAAATTATGTGATTGGGGTTTAATTCTGAAGTCCTCAACATTTAATTGGAACTTTAAAACTGTTGAGGTAATGGTTGTGGTTTGGGCATAGGAATATTTTAGGGTTCAGCGTAGGAACAATCACTGACCACGATGTAACGTCTCCTCAGGACTTGAAGCTCTGACCAGTCAGGCAGCCTTACTGTCTTGTCCTACTGAACTAGATGAATTATGAAAAACTCTAACCTACTAATGCAGCTACGGATTATTTAAATTATGATGAACGGATCCATTTTGCAAGTCATTTTAACTAAGTATCAATTTGAAATACGAATCCAGTAATTTTCCTTTCTCTTTCATTCATATCCTTGTTTATGGAACAGGTCTACCTTGATGTGCCGTACGCTACAGACCCAGAAATCAAGTTGCCCTTGGTCATCCTCCCGGTTGTTCAAATGGCTGGACAGCAACCCCCACCTTACTCTGACTTTGGTTTTAACTCGTTCGGGAACACAAATCAACTCGGATGGAACAACGCACCAATGGCCCCGGGAGGGTATCAGCCTATGGCCCCGGGAGGGTATCAGCCTTCGGCCCCGGGAGGGTATCAGCCTACGGCCCCGGGAGGGTATCAGCCTTCGGCCCCGGGAGGGTATCAGCCTTCGGCCCCGGGAGGGTATCAGCCTTCGGCCCCGGGAGGGTATCAGCCTTCGGCCCCGGGAGGATATCAGCCTTCGGCCCCGGGAGGATATCAGCCTTCGGCCCCGGGAGGATATCAGCCTTCGGCCCCGGGAGGATATCAGCCTTCGGCCCCGGGAGGATATCAGCCTTCGGCCCCGGGTGGATATCAGCCTTTGGCCCCGGGAGGGTCTCAACCTACTGCCCCGGGAGGGTCTCAACCTACTGCCCCGGGAGTGTCTCAACCTACTGCCCCGGGAGGGTCTCAACCTACTGCCCCGGGAGGGTCTCAACCTACTGCCCCGGGAGGGTCTCAACCAATGGCCCCGGGTGGGTATCAGCCTTTGGCCCCGGGAGGGTCTCAACCTACTGCCCCGGGAGGGTCTCAACCTACTGCCCCGGGAGGGTCTCAACCAACGGCCCCGGGTGGATATCAGCCTTCGGCCCCGGGAGGGTATCAGCCTTCGGCCCCGGGAGGGTATCAGCCTTCGGCCCCGGGAGGGTCTCAACCTACCGCCCCGGGAGGGTCTCAACCAACCGCCCCGGGAGGGTATCAGCCACCTCGTTCACCTCCCCCTGGTTATGGAATGTATCCATCCATATCCGATGTTAAAGGTAAATCGTAGAGGATGAAAATAAATACTTGTTCCTGGATATTCCGCCTACCTTTATTATGTTGTTACTGGGATTTAAAACCCTCTGCCAGAGACAGTAAAAGAACTAAGCTAACAACCATTATTGTGTTGTCCTGACGGGCCCAGTCTTGTCCTCTTATTGCCCCCACCCTGTGGAGAGTGTGCTGCAGATAGACATCTCAGTGGGTTGGGTCTCCTCCGGTGCCATTAGTTTGCTTGAACATTTGAAGATAAAGGGGCAATCTGCAGTTCAACCAACAAGAAAGCTTCTGTTTGGGTAACCTGATTGTTGGGCATGTACAAATGTAGTGTTGTTCTTGAGGAGGGGAGGGAACACGTCAATGCCTAAGCATCACTTTCAATGTAATCAAGTAGTATTTTATTTTAATAGCAATGTGTTTAACAAACGAAAATGACAGTACTTTCTATTCATTTCGGTATGGGTAGTAATATTTATTGCTGATAGATGGCCTTTGAAACAACAACTGGAAAAAAGGTGATTTCAAAGTCTGTAAAATATATTGTAACACGTTAAAATGAATGCATCTTCAATCAGAGAAAGTCAGTTCTTAGTGTTCAGTACAATCATGTTTCAAACTACACTTATAATATGCATCTATGTATACTTTGTACATTTAAGAATGTTTAGCTGTTTTCAATGTGACATTAAACACCTAAAATGATATGAAAATTGTGTGCAGTAAAATATGGGTCAATTAGTTTGACAGGTAAAGACTACAGTAGAACAACACTACTGATGGTCTTTTGCCTGCGTTTAAACTAACACTCAAAAGTGTGTGGAAGTGGTGGATTCTGAAGGACAAAGCACACCTCAATAAGGCTTATATGAAGGTTACAGAGAGGTTTTTAAACTATCAAAGTCTGTACAACAATCTTCTAGGCCTCCCAAGTCATAAAGATAAAGCTTGATTATCCCACTGACCTTCCAGTGTCAATCATTTGTCTACAACCCGTGAGTCTAATTGGAGTGTTTGTTATCCAACCACCTTAACTGAGTTATACAACTTTTTACAACGAGCACTTAGCTGCACCCAAAAGTATAAGCCTGTCTATTTTTCTGCAAGGACAGTTCAGTGTGATGAACACGAAGGATCTTTTGGTTCGGTTATGCAGCTTTTCTATGGACCTTTTGAAAGTGGTTAAATGTTTTTCTGTTTTTGGTCTTGATATCAAAGCTGGCGGATGTTGAATATTAGTCCATTTCTGGGAGGGTCCCTTTGAAAATCAACATGCCAATGGGAGAAAACTGGTTATTCTTTTCCCACCTAAATGAATGATCTTCATCTATGTCAGCAAGTTGTAGAAGTGCAATTACAGAATTATTCCAAATAAATTAGCAAAGAAGACATGGCACAAATGCAATTGTTTTTTAATTATTAGAGTTTGCAGCTAACACCATTTCTGTCAATGTCATCATTTTTTATGCACCATGGAGAAGCTGTCTGTATGGTGGCCTGCTGAAGTCAAAATAACCTGTAACTCAAAACCGGCAAAATGGTGGTACCATCCATAAACAGCTAGCAAAAAGGGTGTCCTTGGTTACTTTAATTGGTTGTACAGATTTTGTTTGTCCTCTTCATTTTGGCATGGTCTTAAAATTCACAGCAGAAATCCAAAACCGCTCAAAGCGCACAGCTAAGCCTATTTTTAACCAGTATGAAAAGAAGAATTTCTTTGCCCAAGGTGAGAGAAGAGTCAACACCCAAAACCTTTTCAAAGAAAAAGGCAAGTCGGTTGCTACTTTCACCAGACAGACTGACCAGGTTCATCCCCATCTCTGCAGAACTCCAACCATCTGATACTGCCAAGTACTCAGACTGGAGTACAGACTGAAGGTACTTTATAAGTACATACACTATATACATGGCCTTGAGAAGATTATTTGATCAGTGGTTGTTGAATATGGCCACCTGGTGACTTGTTTGGTTACTTCCATATGTGTTATTTCATAGTTGTGATGTTTTCAATACTATTCTTCAATGTGGGAAATAAGGACATACCCTTCAAAGAGTAGGTGTGTCCAAACTGAATGAATTTATTCTTAAAATTCATTAAAGCAATCCTAGATTTATAAAGATAAAGGAAATTGTACAGAGTAGTCTGTCATGTCATAAATGTGTGACCCTATGGTTTTAAGACATATTCTTTTTCTTTTCTTGTTGTATTTGATGTCCTGACCAGAAACCTCCCTGCAACTCTCGCTCTTCTACAACAACCCCCATCTTACACCCTAAACCGTAAGAATGATGGGTCATCCTCAAAGCTGCTGGAGGCAAACCAGCATTACGAAAGTTCAGCAGTTACTGCATCTAAAATATTACCGTTGACAGAAGTTCCCACAGCTTCATTTCAGTTTCAGAACCGTAATAATTTTAGTAAGGGGAGGTGTCCGGTCTGTTCCCCATCATCATCCATCATGACTCTAGGTAGGATCTCTCCGATTACACTCTGGGGGTAACAGACACCCTCTCACAGCTCCATGAATCTTACATTAGAGCCGAAGGTGCCCCTGGTGACTGCTACGTTCATCCGCTCATGAAACCATGACAATTAAAAGCTTCTCGGTGGACTACCTCAGGAATAACGAACAGGGCATTTTTTCATCTGGAGATACTATCACCGGGAGGATTACATTTGTGGCGTTCAAGGAGACCCTACTCCAGTCTCTTTGTGTGAAGGTGAAAGGAAAGGCTGAAGTGAAATGGACGGAACCTGATGGGCAGAATACTGTGGTCTACCGTGACAAGAAAAAATACTTTGTTCTTCAAATCTTGTTACAGGAAGGGAAAGGCGATGGTATGTTGTCAAATGTTTGCTCTGCGACAGTGCCGAAGGGTTAGGATTTCAATGGAATTTCTTTTTTGCTTTGACTTCACTGATTTGTAGTTCATTTAGAATAGTCTACTTACTAATGCTTGGTTGTTTTTGGTTTCGCTAACTAACTAAACGTTTTTTGGATTAATTTCTATTGAAATAATATATAGAAGCTGATTTAAAGAAATTACAAATGATAACCCTTAGTTATATGAAAAGGATTTGTGTCTGGTCTTACCAAATCTCTTTCAGGCTCTGAAATCATTACTTCTGGGAGACATGTGTATCCATTCACCTTTCAGATTCCAGCGAAGTACGTGTTTGATCCATCACATGTTTGTTTGTTTTTTATGACTGTTTTCATTTAAGGATATGTAAAATGGCCTAATGGTTTTTCACATATGTGTTGTGGATCATCTTGATTTACCATTTGTTTTCTCTCAGGGAAATGCCATCATCTTATGTGGGGAAATGTGGCAAAATCACTTATAGTTTGAAGGCCAAGTTGATCAGAACCCTTTGGCAGATACACAAGGCCAAGACAGAATTCCCCTTTCTGTCAAAGGCTGAAATGATCATTCCTGGACTGAGGGTCAAGTATTCATTCTATTTATTCTGTTTGTTGAACGTCCTCTGGTTTTGTATTACTTACGTTTAAAATGTGGATTGTAAGAGTGCCTGTATCTGAACAGTCTTTATTTGATGTTTTATAGGAGCCCCAGTACTGTTCAAAAGTTGTATTCCTTGCCACTGGAAATATCTCAATAGGCATTCGTATTGAGACAATGGGGTATCTATCGGGTGAGTCTACAATACCAACAGCAGTGATGGTCATTTAAATACATAAATATACAGTTTGCAAACACAACTGAATTAAGATCATTTCACTGTGGCCCCTTAAAGGTGAAGCAATAAAAGTCCTTGTTGAGATACACAACAACTCTACCCGCACTGTAACCCCCAACTTCCATCTATGCGAAAAGCAGAGCTTCTTGGCCGAGCATAAGAAGAAAGTCTACACCAATTACATCGTTACAGCAATAGGAGATCCAGTTCCGGCAGCTACGAGACAGACCGCAACCAAAGTGTTGACTGTTCCTTCACAACTCCCTGTCTCTTTCCTTGACTGCTCAATACTAAACTTAGAGTACCTATTGAAGGTATGTTGAGATGAGATTCATCTCAGCTATCTGGGAGTAAACAAATTAAACCCTCGCCACTTACACGCAGAGTCAGTCAACAAGAAATTGTGATAAGATACACGGAAGCACAGCAGCAGCTAAATATGAATGCAGAGGAGTCAGGGTTGAAGGGAGAAAAGCGTTACAAATGTTGGTCTTTTGTAAAGTATTTTCTTTCTTCAAAAAGGAAAAAAAAACAATACACTACAATGACATTTGTACAACGCAGTTATTTTGTATGTGAATTGTACATTCATATATTCTCTCTATTTGTAGGTCAGCCTGGACGTTCCTATGGCCAAAGACCCAGAGGTGAAACTACCGCTGGTGATTCTTCCAGACAAATCAAAAGCTACCGAGGAACGGCTGCAGGAATACAGCTGGTCGAAATGACTTGGAGGCTTATATTTCTGAGCAGCACTAACATCTACACTGCCTGATTAATTATGCAGTCATGGGTGTCGTTGCTGGCCAGATACAAAAGCATCCATGCTCTGTTGAATTGACTGGTATCGGAAGACAAAGAACAAACAGGACAACTGTTTTTACGGTGATTTTAAAGTATCGCTTTTAACGGTAATAACACGAGGAAGTATTCAAGCTACCTCTGTTTGTAGTCAAATTTGCTGTTTATAATATATCTGAAATAAATGTCTCATTAGTCTCAGACTCACACCACAACTCCTAAACTATTACTAGGACCGCTCAACCGACCGAACACTATGTTAGTGATCTCCTATCATCATAGGGGACCCGGGGGGCGGTAGTCATGTGACACCAGACGTCTTCCAGGCAGTGCGTCCAATGAGGAGGAGCATCATGCAGGCCACGCAGTCAGGCGTGAAACCGGTTTGTCCCAGTTGGGTATTGCAGAGTCTCCCACATGACTTCACACTCACTGTACACGGCATGTTGAATTGGTCCTGCTCTGCCTTGGAAACGGTCGGCCCATTAGCCTTTCTCATTAAGTAGTACCATCCATTTGACAGTTGATTTTGATCAGAACACGCCTCTTTTTAAAGGTGAGTTTTGGTAAAAAAAAAAAGAAAAACAATAATCTTAAAAGTATTAATTTTTAGGTGTGAATGTGATACTCTTTCATAATAACCTTTTGTGCATGACGTCTAATTGATGAGTAGCCATGTGGTCCAGCGCCGCCATGTGTGTGTGAACCCAAACATTTTGATCAGATAGCAGACCAACCGGTTCTGCAGCAGCACCTCTGTGCTTCATTCAAAAACAACTTTCGGTTCACTGCTTTGAATGAGGTTAGAGGAAGACAGCACGCTTTGTGCTGGTGTGTAAAGGGCCATTCTAAATGTCACTATCCCGACATCCATGTGAACATTTTACCAAAAGGTGATTTGGAAATAGTGGAAATACTTGAAATAGATTGCAAGTCAATGTCTCAATCACCTCGGTGTCCATTTATTTAATCTCTATTCTCTACTCCATTAAAAGACACGTTTGAAGTCCCAATGGCTAAAGATCCAGAGGTGAAAAGGGTCCTGGCTATCCTTCTGGAAAAACTAAAAGCAGCTGAGAGTGGCAGGCCAATTGAGTCTTGACTAATTGACCAAGTGTCCTCCTGAGGTTGAAACCTATTTGTCCATTGGTAATGCCCAAGGTAATGCCCTAGCCATTGTTCAGGGCATGTATCAATAAGGATGCTTTGTGGATTTTGCTATTTGGATATATTCCCTGTCCTTCTCGGCCCTTGTACCCCAACAGTGGAACTAGCTTGCCCTTTAACTAGCATGCCCTCTAACTAGCATGCCCTCCAACTAACATGCCCTCTAAGCTAGGACAGCACCGTCCTTGCCCATTTTCAGAAAACTTAGGAAACCCTACTTTATCTTTTTCACAAGCTATTTGAAAACGAACTTTTCTCTGAGAATGTCTGAACGCGTCTGTTTGATTGCATTTCACCTGTTGTCCACTAGATGGAGATGTCATCCGCAGACGGTGTTAGAGAAGAGCACTAACAGAGCAGTCACAAGTGTAATGTGATTTCCTGACGCTCCCTAGTCCAATCATAAGTCCAATCAAAATATGCCAGTTGATTTTTTTAAATGAAGGATTATTCATTTTAAATATATTACATTTGTGTGTACGATCGCTGTGATTACAAAATACATTTGCAATAGAGTGTACATGTGACGATTTGTTTTAGTCAGAATTTAATTCACTAAATTGTCTTGCACTGAACCCTCCCTCATCCTAGTGTGTGTACATTAATTTTCAACTCAATATACAATTGAGAAGGACATGATCACGTAGAAAAGCCAGTCGTGTGGATGTGGTCTGTGGGTTTTCAGATAACATGAATGCCTCCAGATAGTTCTGTAGGTTTGAGAATTTGGGGTGCTAATATCCGGGCTACAGGACACCCCTCTAAATACCTGCCCCCAGAGACGGTCCACCCACAGAAAGTCCTTCCAACAGGGGGCCAGGGCAGAGGAAAATAGGATTGGCATTACAGATTATAAACTCATCATAGCTGTTCAGCATCTCAGGGTCACAGCTATAAACAACATCTCCGCTCTGTCTCTAGATCTAACACAGATCGTCCGATCCGTTCTCCTTGGAACCATAATGAGGCCGGATACTTAAATACGTGTGGACCACAGAGATCTCATTCACTTCCACCAGAGCTTGTAGATCCCAAAGATCGAAAACAAAGGACCATATTCATGATTCACTGTGGATGTTTCAGCCAATCAAATAAGTCTTTAAGTGAAACCATGCCTATGCTCTTGTCAGAGGCTCTGCGATCTCTCCTAATTCCTGGCCCAGAAAGAAAAGTGTGTAAAGAGCTGAGCATGTTATGGCAGTGATCCATGATGAAACCTTTAGATCTAGCAATTGGAACACCCCCATGCACATAGACACACACACACACAAACGCACACACGGAGAAGGGCTTCAGAGCTCCACTGGGTTCTGACTCAGCAGAAAGGCCTCGCTCCCTCATTTAAGTTAAGTATATACCTAAATAAGTGAGGACAACTTAGTAGCTGGAGGTATCAATGCAAAATTACTGCCAGCTACATCAGAACCAGTCAGTTGTGTACAGTGTGTAAGGCTATATGAGTCTTGCCTGGTATTGGAAGGTAACGGATACACAAGAACCAATCAGTCAGCTGTGTACCCTGTGTAAGGCTATATGAGTCTTGCCTGGTATTGGAAGGTAACGGATACACAAGAACCAGTCAGTCAGCTGTGTATAGTGTGTAGACTATATGAGCCTGGCCTGGTTTTGCAAGGTGCCGGATACACCAGAACCAGTCAGTCAGCTGTGCACAGTGTGTAGAATATGAGCCTGGCCTGGTTTTGCAAGGTGCCAGGTACATCAGAACCAGTCAGGCAGCTGTGTACAGTGTGTAGACTATGAGACTAGCCTGGTTTTGAAAAGTGTTGGTAACACAAGAACTAGTCAGTCAGCTGTGTACAGTGTGTAGACTATATGAGCCTCGCCTGGTTTTGGAACGGGGCAAGGGAGGTGTGGCCTCTGGCGCCTGCCGCCCCCGTAGCCAGAGAGAGTACCCATGACAACCGCGCGGGCCTGCTGGCGACTCCCTGTCTTCGCCGGTCGTGGTTGCCATGGTGACTCCCCGCAGGGCTTCCACGGATCAGCAGGAGGGGCGTCCAGTTGACTAAACCTCTCCCGGCTGGGGAGCAGTCGAGAGGGAGGGAGCTAGGGAGAGACGGGGGGAGGGAGCGGGAGGGGGAGATGCACAGCAGAGCTGAGTGAGGCAGAAAGAGTGGGAGAGATTGCACAGCGGAGCAGTGTGTGTGTGCGTGTGTGTGTCAGTCCAGCAGTGCCTGGAGAGAACAAGACGCTACACCAGAGCTGAGAGAGTGAGAGGCGGAGAAGGAAAGAGGGCTGAAGATGGAGGCCCATTACCAAATCTACAGCACTACACCCTGGTGGTAGAGATTTTAGAGGGTTTGACAAGTGTAAGCTATCCGATAGTAGCTCCACCTTGCCGTCTGAGAGGCCAGGTGTAAGGCTCACCCTGTTCCCGTTACCAATCAAATCACTTGCAATCTCTACAAGGGCCCAGGGCCTAGAGGAATTGGGATCGGGCCAATGAGAGACACACTGGGGGGGCGGGGGGGGCTGAGGGGGCGAGCGTTCTGAACTATGAAAACAGTCTCCATCAGTGATTACACACGGGCTTTAACCTAGTGCACTGTAGCTTTGGTCAAAGCTAGTTCAAAAGGAAGTAATTTATGGCCCTGGCAGAAGAAAATAAACAGCAGTCAATAACAGTGATACCTTGAAAAAAGTGGCGAAACTACTCTTGCAGTATAAATGTGGCGTACTGCTGGCGGACAGAGTGGGCTTTACCCAGCCTCTGAAATGGATAGGCCCATTTTCAATACTTTACACCCACAGAGAAGCAGAGTATCCCAGCCTGAAGTGGGGCCCAGCTGCTCGTGCTGCACTGTAGTCGTGTTCCCGGAGAGCCTGTTAAATGACAACCGTGTGTGTGTCCTCTGGCTGGGAAACACACAGGGGCCTTCATTGCCCCATAATTGCTCCAAGCTGTGTCCCCTGGAAGGTCTGGACAACACTTTGTGTGTGCTGTTGCCTTGTGTGTGTGTGTGTTTTATCCATTTGATCCGTCCATTTTATGCTCTTACCGCGTATGTGGTTGACCTGTTGCTAATCCTTTAACCAGCGCTAGCCAATGACATGCGGGCAACAAACAGAGAGATAATAACTTAGGGTACCAAAAATGCCTCATGCATCAGTTTAACCTTTGTATGTTTAAAACTATACATTTGATATTGGTGTTCGACAGCCCTCAATCTTGGTATTGATTTCTCCAGGACCTCAGCTTATTACAAAAAAAATGCTACAGAAAATGTGACAGGGGAAATGCTTTGTAAGTGTTGTATGTGCTGAATTTAAACATTAAGGCTGGGATTTAAATAAACCTGCCGTAGCAATGTTTACACAATATTCAATGGGACCAAACAATACTAATTCTCAGAAGTGTAAGTATACCTGTTACGGATGTCACACGGAAGTTGTAAGCTTATATACAGTACCCAAGACATGTCTGTGGGAAAAAGAACTGTGCAAAAACTGCAATGTGCGATTTTTGTGGAGACAAGAACTGGATTCAATCCGTTCGTGGGTTAAGGGCAGAGTGGCTTTCAAAGCCAGAGGTTTACAACGGATGTCAATTCAGCTGGCCTTTCACAAGCCACAAATCCTATAACCCACTTTAGGTTTGAATCCAGGGATTAGACATTAATTTACTTTCATTTCATTTAGGTTTAAGGAATTGTGTGAAACAGTTAAGAGAACCTCTTCAGGAAGAATTTATTTTTGAAAAGCAGAGAAACTTCCCACAGTAAACATTTTGTTGATGTAAGTGCAGAAAATGACTTCACTGTTTTTCAATCCCATTTTTTTTTTTTTTTTTAATAAAAACGTCATATTTTCATAGTATAAAAAGTGACCAGGCATTTTTGTCAGTGTTACTAAAGGCAATGAGCCCAAAACATTCTAGTAATATAACAATTACAGTATTTTCTAGTCAGTCGTGCGATAATGCTTCTATCCTACCACTTTGTGACTAGTCTACATCTACATTTAGTAAAGTGTGACTATAATGTGCATCTGTCATGGTAACCTTTGGATTTACAAATCGTAGCGTACGAAAACTCTTGGTCTGTTTCGTTTTTCTTTTCCTTCTCTTTTTTTAACACAAGTTAAAAAGTCTGAGGACCAACGCAACGTGACAAAGCCTCCGGCCCCGCGGGGAAAAACCCTCCGGCTCATTTATGGAACTCTGAGAAGCAGCCTCCTCGGCACAGGTGAACGTTGCAGACCTTGCAGCCGAACACGCTCTCGTGCCTCAGGCCCTTGTTGGTGCAGTTCCGGCAGCGCCGCGAGCGCTCCGACATGCGCTCCAGCCGGTGGCCGTACTCGATGGGGGAGTCAGCGTGGCGCTTGCGGGCCGCCCTCTCCATGCCCCGCGCCCCCTGGTAGTCCCCGATGAGCTGCTGCGCCAGGCGGACGCGGAAGTGGCGCTGGGTGAGCTGCTTCCCGTTGCAGCCCGCCGGGGGCGCGCCCCCTTGGCTCTCCCGGAGGATGACGTAGGCGTTGACCATGCAGATGTTGACGTAGAACCACAGGAAGTAGCGCCACCACTTCTTGCAGGGGCGCCCCACCTGGTAGCAGTCCCTCAGCTGGTCACACAGGTCCACGCCTCGCATGTTCTCCTGGTACAGGAGCAGCGGGAGGGGGCGCGGCACCCCGAAAGACAGCCCGCCTCCTCCCGGCGCGTCCGTCCAATCGTCCTCCTCCTCCTCCCCCGGCTGCCGGTCCGGGCCGATACCCACAAGCCCCGGCGCCGAGTTTGAAGACAGACAGCTGACCACCGCGGTGTCCCGGGTCACCGTGGCCACGAGGTTCCCGCGCTGGCACTGGTAAAACTCCCCCGGGGACAGCTTGCCGACGTTGCACGGCCGGAGGACCTCGGGGTAGCCGCGGCGACCGGGCTCGGTGGGGCCGCAGGCGTAGAGCCCGTCCCGGAGGAGCCTCTGCGTGAGGGGCACCGAGCTGAAGAAGCTGTCCATGAAGAGGTGGTGGTGCTTCCCTTCCAGCCCCCTGACCAGGGACGTCACCACCCGGTAGCCCAGGGCGGTCGCCGCCTCCTCGCTGGCCCTGCCCACGTAGATCCGGGCACGGTGGCAGTACCCGGAGCGCGAGTCACACAGCATCCACACTCGGAGTCCTTTCTTCAGGGGCTTGGACGGCATGTGCTGGGCGGGGCAGAAACGGCCCCTCTCGCCCACGGCGCCCTGGCCGATGGTCAGGCAGCGCTTGGGCAGGTACGAGTCCCACATAGTGTTCTCGATCACATCCAGCAGGGCACGGATTTTGTAGAGGCCGTCATAACCCCGCTCGCCGCGCACCGGCTCCGCCTCGCGGTCGCAGAGGTGGAGGTTCTGGGTGAGTTTCTCAAAGCGCCTAGCCGTCATGGTCTTTTTAAAGCCTGCGTTACCAATGAAAATGTCACTGGCCCAGTACATTTCCACATCAGGTAGCTGGTTGATGCCCATGAGAATGTTCAGTCCCATGTAAGCTTTCATCTCTCTCAGGTCAGTGGGGTGCCAGTGGGGGTCGGACTTTCCACTCCTCCTTTGCCGATAGAGGGCGTAACTGTTTGTTTGTTCTACAATGTGTTCGAAAAGGGAATCTGGGAAGAGCAACCGGAAATAGTCACGGGTGTCGGCATCATCCCCCAACGAATGCTGAGGGCCACTGACAACGGAGAATGGCTCTATTGAAATTACCTGATCAGGTTCCCCCCAGAAGTCGGGAGAAGTGCAGTCCTCATCCAAGTCACCATCAAAACTGAAAAAACTCGTATGCTCCTCCTCCTCCAAATCGGAGAAATCAATATCCGAGTCGTTTGACGTGGTGTCAGAGCAGTTGTTGGAGATAGAATAATAGCACTCTGCGTACTCCTCCTCCTCGTGCTTGATTCCATTGCCAGTGACCAAAATAATATTGCAGCCGCCTCCCGCGGTGTAACTGACTGCGTCTGCAGTCTCCTCTGCTGCTGTGCTTTTGAACCCATTCTCCCTCTCCTCGCCGTCCTCATGTACTTCGTCTTCCTCCTCGTCCGAGTCTGGCTTTCGAAAAGGAATTTCAAACCACTTCACATCGACTGAAAGATTAAGCGGAGAATCTTCACTGTCGGGGACCGTGGTAGTTTCTGTGTCCGCGTTAGTTTCCAAAATAGTAAAAAGCTCTCTCCTTTTTCTTGCCGCCATGTCGGGGTATAGAACTGTCCCTGCATTAGTCTTTTATTTCTATTTTCGTTGTGAAATAATCCTCAAAACTGACCTTCAATTCCAAATGAGCTGACATGCACTTAAAGACGTCTTCGTAAAACTTGCCTGTCTTTAAACCATGTGGTTTCTATAAGCTTGAGTCTCATTGTTTCCGCTCTTGGGTTTTCCACGCTTAGTAGCGCAGTGTGGCCGCAGACGTCAGAAGCTGCATGCATGTCCTGCTTTGTAGGGCGTTTTGCGACTGCAGCTGGTGGGGTTGCTAGTTCGCTAGGCTGGCAGATGGCCGCTTGCTGTTGTAATGCCCGCTGGCATTCGCCACTATCAATAGCTGGAGCTTGGATACCCACCTCCGGGGACACGATGGAAAGGAAGAGTGTATGCTATTTAGATTATGCCTATAAAATATCCTCTATTAATACGGTTTGTTTTTGTTTTTGATTGTGTAACGACTGAACGATGTTTAATTTCTTGCCTACAAAAAGTAAATTTACAGAACTCTGTGGAAACACGGTCTTACTGTAGAGGAGTTATAGGCTGTTATTACGCACGCAGAAACGCGCACTACGTTGATATGTCTCTTAAGATATTAACGTGAGCCTGATAGTTTTACACAATATACATTGTATGTGCTGTAGGTATCCCGAGCATTTATTCTGTGGCAATAGTTTACTCTGGCTTATGATACGCCGTTCATTCATTCTAACAGGTTACTACACGAAACTGCAGTCCCATAGGCTATTGTAAAAATGTAGTCCGTCCCTCTTTTATAGTATGGAAGTGGGCTGTCCTTTTCCCAGTCTATTTTCATGGCACTAGATCTGCTAACTGATGAGGGCATTACCATGTTACATTCATTAATACAACCGTGACATGCCCATATTTAAGTAATTATTCCCAGTGTTATTCGACAGTTAAACAAGCATGTTCCACTGACTATGCCTTAATATTACTTGTCTGCATTGGTTTCAGATAGGTTATATTGGTTAAAAACCCGCTCATACAGCGCTATATGACTGGGTCTAGGGTATTTGAATACATTACTTGTTTTCACATGGAATACAATGCCACACAGCCAGGGTGACCTGTGTCTCCGTGGGGTGTGCTTAAACTGGTCTGTATCTCCATAGACCCACTGAAGGATTCACAAACACACATGTGCATATAGAGATGTTTCTCCTTGTGATATCTTATTGTGAAGCATTTGTGTCATCGGCCCCCAGTGTGACGCGTGGTACTGCGTGCAACTTTGGACGAGAGCGTCTGCTAAATTACTAAAACGTGAGGGAAAAAAGATCACCAAGAAGCGTGGCTAACAACGCCAGAATGCAGCGAGGAAGAAAAGATGGCTAACCGCCTTCCTCGCTGGGTTAGTCTATGGCGTGCACACTTGGGAGAAGGCTTCCGCCAAACTCCTATGCCGGATGGGGGAAGGGAGCTACAACCTCTGCCTGTCTGCCTGACTCTATGGTTGGGTGAGCACTTGGTCACTGCCTCTGGGCCATGCAGGAAGAACAGGATTTATGGCTAGCTCTTAGCACACCCTTGCTCATTGCTCACATTCTAGTGGCCTTTGTCTCTCTGGTTTCATATTGCCTCGTTCACCCTGAACTGGTGGAATGGCTGCTTCCTGATCTGCCCAGAATGTAGACTTTTGGAAGGGCTGTGCCCGTGACTATTGTAGGAAGCGGAGGGGGAAAGTGAGAGACCGTGGTCCTGGGCTTTGAGATATCCGGCCCAAAAATAGAATAAGAGAAAAAAAAATCCTCCCTCCAGTTTGCCCAGGGCCCAGGAGTGCAGTGCTGCAGTAGACCCCTCGGAGACACTCCTGCGGTGGGGTGGAGGGACAGGCCAACCAATGGGGGCTGACCCTCTGTGTGTGGTGTGGGCAACAGAAATATTTATTTATTTAGCATAATCAGGATCAGAGTAGATCAGTGTGTGTCTGTACGTGTGAGTGTGTGTGTGTGTGTGTGTATGTGTGCGTGTGTTAGTGTGTGTGTGTGTGTCTGCATGCATGTCTGGTAGGACAACAGCCACCATTGCCGATCCAGTGTACTGCCCACACGCTGGTCATCAACAATGAACTTCAGTTAATGTTCACACTTTCTGTACTAATAAGATTCAATAGCCTGTCGTGTTGCTACCGGTTGTAATGGAGGTCGTGGCTCTGGATCAGTCTGTCCCCTTGAATCGTTGAGATAAGAGTATCGCTTCAGCTAAAGATCCAGGCTTTTCTGCACATGTGCGGTTCACATTGTGTGAATAATGTTTTAAAGGCCTGTACTCTCTTGACGGAGAAGGCTAGTTGCAGCTCTGAGCTGTGTAACATTTGTCACATCAATGCCAGAGCTAAGGAACTCTACTTAGTACGGACTGTCTGTCTCCTGATTGTCTGTTGTTGGAATTTTGGATATTTTAAAAAAGAAATTCTGGTCCAATATCAAGTTGATCAAATCAGTGCAACGTTCATGACATGTGATGGGAGGTAGGAATTAGGCAGCAATTAAGGGACAGTAGTAAGGGGTTGGTGATGTGAAACAAGCCTACTCCGTAAAGGGTGTATAGAGAATAAATGCACGCAAAGAATGTGATGTACAGTTTTAAAAACTACAATGAAATAGTTTTCCATTTTGTAAATATCTGAGTAATTACTGAATCAAATTCCACATAACTATATTGATGTCACGAGCAATGTCATAATTGTAACCAACACTACAAAACCCACTGTCTGAAAATGTTTTTCAAACCACGATAACATCAGCTGTTTCATCCATCTAGTTATGGCGCATTCCTCCATGACCCATTTTGTACCGTTGGCTACTTTCCAATTGTTTCTGCCAGTTAAATGATGAACCTGAGGGCAAATGATGACCTTGAATATCATTAATCTGGCCCTTGTGACCTTGAATAACATTCATCTAGTCCTTGTGAACTTTTCTTTTTGGACAAAAACGACAAATACTACCCTCTGGTGGTGGTTTTGAAGAAGAGCTCAATTCTCCAAAAGTAATTTCAGTTAAGAAGAAACTATTGTGGTGTACTTTTATCTTTTGTTATACATTATAAACACACAGACAATTGTTTATTATGGTATTGTTGCTGGGTCTGAAAACCCAGCAATTTGACCTAAACCTAATCTTAATAATCTAACTTTTGTGCCTAAATGTAACCTTACCCCAATTTCTAAACCTATACCACAATGCAATTTGTAGGTTTCACCTGTAACTTAACCCCTGAGACAGAAATAGCATTTTCTTTGGGGTGGCCCATCAGAAAACCTAGCTGGGACCTATATTTTAAGTATTTCTTTTGGTTGTGACTCGCATGTCAGTATATACAGCCGTAATGGGAGATGGGAAAATACTTTGACTTTCCTAACAAAACCACTAGATGGCGCTAAAGCACTGGCTTTCATGATAATTCATTGGTCGAAATGATGTCATTGTACAAAGCTGGTGGATACGATTATTGACAATGAATAACAAGCTCGGGATAGTTCCCACATATAATACAAATAGAGCTTACTTTCCTTCTTAAGGTATGGCAGCAAATACCTTTTTTTGGTATAGATTCTGACACTAACAGTTTAGCATTTGCATCTTAACCCAACTGCGAAGCTCAACAATTAAATAAAGAAATGGGGAACAAAATGGTGATTATTGCGATATTCCTACAGTGCCCAGGACACTTTGAGTTGCATAGCTTTGATTATGCTAGAACCATCTGGTGTGGGTTCTGTGAATGTCGGACAGGTGTAACGCTGTAGTGACTCCTTGTGGTAGGTTGTGTGCCTGCAAGCTGCATTGTGGTCGTTGGCCATTGAACACACTCCAAAGGTTTCCCCAGAAACATCCTGGTGGAGTTGATGAGGAGCATCGTGATTTCAGCAACCACCTTTTTTTTTTTCAAATGCTCATCAAATTACAGCCAGAAATATGTAAAACGGCAAGAAAAGTTAGCAAAAATCTGGCACTCGGAGCTGGAGCCCACACCTATGGAAGGACAGGCAGGTTCAGCGTAGATGGCACACAGGCTCTAGAGAGAACCATGATATAGCCCAGCGTGGGACCTCCGTTTCCCTTCCTTCGGCTCACTACTCCACCTTCCTTCCCAGGCCCGGCGAGCATTGTAGTCTTAATGCTCTGATGTTACCATACACTGTCAGTAAGTGTGCAAGTATGTGCTTAAAGCATGCATGATGTAACGACTGTCTTAGGTTGTCCCGGTATTGCAGTTAGGATCTTAACCGTCTTTGGCTAACCAGCCCTCCTCACTGGCCTAACTTCAGGACTCCTAATGGGAATGGTCGAAAGATGAACCATTTTTTTTAAATGATTGTATCACTAAAGTCACTTGAGTCGATTGGTCCACCAGACTGCCATGCCCTGACCACCCCCCGAGTATGGGCCTGAGCAACGAACGGACAGTGCCAAAGTTTATATTGCCACGTACAAAAACACTTACTCATAAAATAATTTGTACCATACATCCACTCCACCACACACCACCATCATAACACTTACACAAGCACACTTAGGCATATATAAACATATATAAAACAAAACATATATGTCCCCCCTGTCCTCAAACCCATAATCCAATTAATGCATGGTATTTAATAAGATAAATTGTCAAGTAGATTTCCAAGACTATACCCATACACCTAAAAGTCAATTACATTTTTTGCCTCTGTCCCCTGTTTTACTATTAAAGGTCCTCACTAAGATAGTAGTCTGGGCTCCTGGGGAGTAGTGTCAGTTCTCCTTCTCCATCGTAATTCCTTGTAAATCTAAGGAATGCACTCTCAAAATGCTCCAAAACAGCCCACATGCATTTATTAATTATCACAACTTGTACTTGTAAAATGTTCACCCGGCACAGCCAGAAGAGTACTGGTCAATTTCTGAACCTCTTCCTAAATTTTGGCACCTTTAGGGAGTTTCAGGTGGGGTGTTTTGTCTGCTGATGTAAAAAGGGCTTTAAAGATACATTTGATTGATTGAACAGGAAAATACACTTACTGTACCGTGTTTTTCTTAAATGGGCCAGAGCTGGGGTACTAGGTCAGTGGCTTTGGCTAGGATCAGGTCTGGCCTGTCCTATCAATGCACATAGACTGTCCAAATCTCTGGTTCTGGACACCACCAAGTCCAACCAGTGAGTAATCCTAAGTGCTTGAGCAATCTATCTCCATTAGCCGGTTCATTCTCAAACAACATTTTGTACTGTGGTCCTTATTTATTTCTGTCACTGTTTTCATAGGTAACAAATGTAGGCATGCTTTTGTTCAACAATTGGATCTTGATGCATCTAAATTACGACATACAGTGCATTTAAGCAGTTAGGCGTGTGGTTTCTCGTCAGTACAACGAAGCTTTGGGCTGTACTTACGCACAAAGCAACTAAATGCTTACGCACAAAGCAACTAAATGCCTGGCTAACGGCCTTGGCGGTACCCCACAGTTTTCCCTGGTGTTTAGTGCAGACTCTTCCTGGATCCAGCCTCAAAAAGCTGCCTTGAGCTCGTCTTGGAATCTGGTAAGTAAACACGGCCTCACTAAAAGAAAATCACTGATAGATTACGGGCTAATTAAAATGCTATTAACCAGGTTAACACAGCTCCTCCAGTTCAGCTGGCTCTGACCCACCTTGGACTCCTCTGGTGCCAGAGGAACAGACAATGCACTACAGGGAAAAGGCTGGGAAGGAAAGTGGCTGTGGGCTTTGGGAGCTGGTGAAAGAAAAGCCCTAGTTCACTTTGAAGTGATACCAAAGTGAGTGTGTTTGTGTGTGTTGGCATTGGATGACACAATATAAATGCTCAGGGGGATAAGGGGCCACAGGGGAATCTAAGTATATATAAATGGAGGGAGGTAGTAAGAGCATTCACCTGAAAAAGGGTTGTCTTTGCATACCGCTAACGGTTTAATTTAATAGTTGTGTTTATTAATGATGGCCAATGATTGATGGCCATACCTTTCTCTGAAAGTTTTTTCATAAATTACAGATTGCCTGCTAGCCACCAACTGTTGGCTGTATTCATTCAAAAGAATAATATTTAAAATAACTACTATATACCTGTTGAGCTGTTTTCTTACTGGAAGTTCCATTTTTAAAGATACTAAATAATTATTTTTGTAATTTTGTAGTTGCTTGTTAAAGCCTGACATCCTTGTAGGCGTACGTTCCCAGTAAGATGCAAGATCAGTCAAACTTGATTGATACTTAAAGTGGAAATCGCTTCTTAGTAGCATAAGAGTGTTATAGACAACTTCACAACATCCCAGAACAACAACTCACTCTGGTCCATTAAATATTTACAATATCTAATGTCCACTGTCCGCTGAGAATGATGAGACAGCGACCGACGTCACTGCACACTAGAAGGGTCAAGCACCTTGGCTGTATTTTGAGGCAACGACGGAATACCTTTTGCTCAGTAAGACATAAAGGTCGCCAGAGGCACTGTAAATCTCCAGCCACGAACCACCAATGAAACTGCTACTAAATGTTATATTTTGTCTTGTTGTTCTCTCACATGGGACTGATTCACGTTAAATGACCGAGCAGTTAGCATTTCATCATCAGTAGGAGTTAATCTAGTTCTGTATAATTCTCTCAGCCTTTCTGTTAGAACACCAAAGGGAGACAGGACACATTTCTCTGGCTACTCTGATATCTTATTCATAGATGTCCCATTTTATTATATATAAAGTTATCCTGCTGAAAATAAAAAGTTGACTAAATGAACAAATGCAGAGTGTCTTTCTCAGTTGGACATGTGCTCTCATTTATTAGGAAACACATTGTAAATATGGGTTACACCAAGTTGACAGTTGCAATTGATTCCAACCTTTCGATCCACTGGGATTTTGGACGTCTTAAGACAACAGTTGGGCTTGTGGGAACCCGAAGCCAGTGGTGATACAATCCAGACCTTTATGACAGTCTATCTACATCCATAATCTCCAAAATGGTGCGTGGGAAAGGAGATTAGCAGCATATAGATTATCTTCCTCCACAGAGACACATCACAGTGGAACCAAGCCAATCTGTCTTTGGATTTTCACTATGGTAGAATAGGTATGGAGTCATCCCCATTGGAACCTAACAGTCAAGAGCCCCCTAAGATTTGTTCCTTGTCAGATTGTTTGGACGTAAAAAACTAAACTCAAGGAGTTAGATAACGTTTTATTTGGACCACATATATTGTAATGGGGAGAAACAACGGGAACGGACACAAAACCAGTGCTATTGGACCTTTAGGACATTTCATCAGCAGAAACAAGAGGATAAAAAAACTGTTGGGGTAAAAAACTTAACTTCTAGGAATGGTGGTGAAGCAGCTTCATCTGGTGGCCTCACGTGGGGTTCTGAACAGCCCATTCTACAGAATGGGCTGGGCCAGGCGGTTCTCCCTGGGGCAGGCGGTTCTCCCTGGGCCAGGCGGTTCTCCCTGGGCCAGGCGGTTCTCCCTGGGACAGGCGGTTCTCCCTGGTTGCGGGCGGTTCTCCCTGGTTGCGGGCGGTTCTCCCTGGTTGCAGGCGGTTCTCCCTGGAGCAGGCGGTTCTCCCTGGGGCAGGCGGTTCTCCCTGGGACAGGCGTTTCTCCCTGGGACAGGCGGTTCTCCCTGGTTGCGGGCGGTTCTCCCTGGAGCAGGCGGTTCTCCCTGGGCCAGGCGGTTCTCCCTGGGGCAGGCGGTTCTCCCTGGGGCAGGCGGTTCTCCCTGGGGCAGGCGGTTCTCCCTGGGCCAGTCGGTTCTCCCTGAGGCAGGCGGTTCTCCGTGGGGAGATATTTCCAACAGCACAACTCAAATAGGATTGAGAAATTGTGGGGTGTTTTTCTTTTCAATACACAAGACTGTTTATTATGAACACATCAAATCTGAATT
>JACXGK010008035.1:0-23526 GCA_016801125.1 Novumbra hubbsi
TCCTGGTACTTGTCTTCCTCTCCCTTGTCCTGGTACTCATCTTCCTCTCCCTTGTCCTGGTACTTGTCTTCCTCTCCCTTGTCCTGGTACTTGTCTTCCTCTCCCTTGTCCCGTTACTCGTCTTTCTCTCCAGTATGTAAGCATTTGTAGATTTGGCAGTAAAAATCCATTGTCTTGGTTGAGCTTGTGTTTAACCCGCCCGATTGACGCATATCTGCGTAAAAAATCATGGCGATACATTTCTATTCATAACTCCGGATTGCCTAAAGATAGAAGCCTACGGTTTTTCCCCGTTGTAGAGGACAGTTATACGAAAAGAATAACTTGTCGAATGTCTATTTTCGTAAAGGGAAAGCTTTCCAAATCTCGACTACAACAACACGAAAAAAATAAAAATTGCACGTGTTGCATTTTGATTCATATCTCCGGAAATATTAAAGATAGAAGCCTACGGTTTTTTATAGGTTGTAGGGGAGAATCTTATGCAACGAATAACATGTCGTTTATTTATTTCTGCAAAGTAGAAGCCTTCCATATCTGGACTGAAACCTCTTAGAGGCAATTCTGGGTCGAAAAGCACACCTGTTACATTTCTATTTATATCTCCTGAGTTATTAATTATGGAAGCCCACGTTTTTTTTCATGATGTAGGGGACATTCAGTTGCAAAGGGGACATTCAGTTGTATTTATGTAAAGTAGAAACCTTCCAAATCTCGATGGCAAAGAAAAAACTATTCCTTTTTTCAGGGGTTAATCTGATCTGATCTGAATTTGAATCTGTGTTGATTTTTGGATTAAATGATCCATTACACTGATACAGGGATCCTAAATTGTCAATTTTGGTTGATATTGTACAATTTTCGGAAGCAATAATGCAGAATACTTGTATATTATGTTACATGTTCCAAAAATACATTTTCTGTGTGGTTTTGAACCCCTGGTGATGTCCATTTGTGACATAATCAGCCTTACCTATTGGAGAATACTTTGGCCTTCTCAGTAAAAGCAACTACATGTCAGCATACGTTTTTTGTATTCTCTTCACATATTGTTACTAATAAACTCATTAAGTCTTCTCAAACAAAGTTAACTATTCATCCTTCTTTCAGTTATGGGGTTTCAGAGTCCAAAATGTAATGGACATCATTCTAAAACAAAGGATAACCTCCTGAGAGGTCAAAAGGTCAAGGTTCTGACAGGCGGATTTTGGGTTCCCAAATGACCCAGAGGGCTTTGAGGGTTAAAAGATGTGTAAGCATTTTAAATGTATGTTAACTGTATGCATTTTCTGTCAAAGCAACAATAAATGTGTTAATTGCATAGCCTACACCGGTTGTGCTAACTGTGTTAAGAGTTGAAACATTGTCAAGGCAGTTGTATAAAAAACGATAACACTCCTAAAAGGGTCCTTAGATGAGTTCAGTATTTTTCAGAATCAGCATTTGTGGGTTTGAATACAGCTTTTTCAATTACCTGAAACTATGAAATTTCTTCGGAAACGAATCAGTATCATCTTGTTCTTAGAAATGAAAGATAATCCATGCAAGAACTGCCCATAAACTACCATGTGTACTACTCCCTCCTCTGAACGGCACAAACGGCCTCTAACCAGGATAGAAAAAGTAACATTTGAGGACCTGTGAGGAGTCGGTTTCTTAAATTATTCCTTTTAATGTATCTGTCCTCTTGCTCAGTAGTACACCGTGGCATCCCACTATTCTTTAAATTCTGGTTAGAGCCAGTTTAACCTTGATTAATCTTGGATTCCATTCTTATGTAGGCACGTTAATCATTTTAAGATAGATCTGACAAGAAACGTGTTTACGCAATTGTGAAAAACTATAATAAGTATAATAAATGTAAGAACTACACTAAAAACAAAATTATTCAATATAATTTGTGTCTATTAAACCTCCATACTTTTTATTAGATAAAACATCCCGTATAAACAATCTGTATTGCTTTTTATCACAGTTTGCCAAAACTGGTTAAACATAGAAGCCTATGTTTTTTTCCACATTGTAAGGGACAGTCTGCCAAAGAATCACATGTCGTTTGTGTATTTCTGTACAGTTGAAGCCTTCCAAATCTCTACCACAAAAAACACTGTATTTAAAGATTGCATTTAAAACCTACACATGTTTTCGTAGGTGGCACATTTAGGATCAGAATCAAATCTGATCAAAGTGTTCCTTCACCCTGATACATGGACACAAACGAGACAATTTTGGTTGATATTTTACAGTTTTTTTAAGAAATAATTCACATTTTCTGTTTATTATGTTATATTTTCATACAATAAACAACTTAGAGTTGTTGTAAGTCCCTGTGGATGTCCAAATGTGAAATAACAAAATAATGTTTTTTTATATTCTCTTCACACATTTTCACAAATATACTCTGTGGCAACCCAGGAGCTGTATGGCAGCAAACAACCCGGCACCACGGTGACCAGTGCTCCAGGCCGGAGTTGGAAGGAGAAATCCACTCCGGGTTTTACAACGTACCACCCTTTAGCCAGCCAACAAGGCACACGGCTGCACTGCATCCGCTCGTTGGGGAAGGGATAAAACTTCCCCAGTGCCAGACTCAGGGGAGAAGAAGCAGAGAGAGCAAGAGCCCTGCATGGCTGACTACTGAAAACTGCCCTACAACGTCAACCACCAAGTGTGTTCCTCTGTTCACAGGTCTAAACCGTCAAAGGAACAGAGAAATACGTTTTTTCCCTTGAACGAGGAGGAACCTGAGTTTTGATTTTGGTCAATAAACCTTTTTGTTTTGTGCTGTAACCCTGAGTTTGAGTGTGTCTGTTCCAGCCTATGTGAAGTCACCCCCTGTCTGAACTCCCTGGTTGCCACATATGGTGGAGGATGCAGGCAACTGACGACGCTACCTCGACTCACATAGCTTGAGCAGCACCCTCCAAGCAGACAAGCGGCCTACTTTTGTCAAGTTTTTCTTGTTTTCCTGGAGGTCGGGTTCGACCACGACATGGAGAACTCAGTCGCCGCACTACTCCAGGCCCAGACGAGACAAGCCCAGGGGATGACCGCCCTCCAAGACCTTATTGCCCAGATGGCCTTCAGGATGAATCCTGAAGCTCCTGGTGCAGCCCCCGCTACTCTTCTCACCAAACAGACTCCTGAAGACGACGTTGAAACGTTCCTGGAAATCTTTGAGCGAACCGCGGAAAGAGAGGGTTGGCCACCCGAGAAATGGGCCCATACACTGGCACCTTTCCTGACTGGCTTGGCCCAGCGTGCATACCAGGCGCTGTCAGGAGCTGAGGCAGCAGACTACGCAACCCTGAAGAAGGCCATCCTGGCTCAGTATGGCCACAATTTGGCTACCCTCGCTCAACAATACCATGCCTGGGAATACGAACCACGTGCCCCGGTGAGGGGACAAATCGTACAGCTGGTCAGAGTCACGCGCAACTGGCTAATGACAGTCTGTTGCAGATAAAGCACCTCAGAACTTCAGTCTATCACCCCCAGACCGATGGCCTGGTAGAACGGTTCAACAAGACACTGAAGCATATGTTGAAGAAAGTGATGGAGGTTGACGGTAGGAATTGAGACCAGCTCTTGCACTATGTCCTGTTTGGTGTGAGAGAAGTGCCTCAGGCCTCTACAGGGTTTTCACCTTTTGAACTGTTATATGGCCGGCGGCCCAGGGGACTGTTGGACCTGGCCAAGGAGGCCTGGGAAATCCAGCCGTCTCCACACCGCACAATCTTGGAGTACACTGCGCAAGTGAGACAGCGACTGGCTCAGGTATGGCCCCTGGTCCGGGAACACCTCCAGCAAGCACAGCAGGCCCAAGCCCGGGTCTACAACCGAGGGGCTCAGGTGCGTGTCTTTCAACCTGGGGAGCGGGTGTTATTGCGGTTACCGACGGCGGACTGCAAATTCCTGGCTAAATGGCAGGGCCCATATGAGGTGATAGAACGCCTCAATGAGGTGAACAACCGGGTTCGGCAACCAGAGAGGCGGAAGCCAACCCAGATTTATCACGTCAATCTGCTTAAGAAATGGCACAGCTTACCCTCTGCACAGTCTCCTCTTTCCCCAGCTCTGGTGGCCAGATTGCCGCCTCCAGACGTGCCCGTGGGAGACGACCTCAGCCCAAGTCAGGCACAAGACTTGAAGGAACTCGTCC
Organism: Novumbra hubbsi; assembly: GCA_016801125.1. Classification (NCBI taxonomy): domain Eukaryota; kingdom Metazoa; phylum Chordata; class Actinopteri; order Esociformes; family Umbridae; genus Novumbra; species Novumbra hubbsi. The sequence goes on from JACXGK010008035.1 coordinate 4,163, forward strand.
TCCAGCATCTGGATGTGTTCTCGGAACTGCCAGGCCGCACCACCGTTATCCACCATGAGATCCATACCGAGCCAGGGATACGGGTAAGGATTAGACCCTACCGAATACCAGAGGCCAGACGGGCCGCCATCAAAACTGAGGTGGCTAAGATGTTGGATTGGGACGTTGGTAAATATATTTCAAATTGTTCACCAGATGTTGGTAACAAAACATAACGAAGGCATTCATTACAGGCACATTTCTAAGCTACTGAATGTTACCGTGAGCACTGTTGGGCCCATAATATGTAAGTGGAAAGACAATCATTTCACCATCAATTTGCTTTGACCAGATGCTCCTCGCAAGATTTCTAACAGTGGAGTGAAAAGAATAATCAGAATGAATTGTCCAATTGTCCATTTCTGGAGAGCATTAAAAAAAACTGGAATTAGCAGGTACTGTTGTTTCAAAGAAAACAATAAGTTATGCACTCTAGCACCATGGCCTGTATGCACGCTCACCATGCAAGACTCCATTGCTGAAAAAAGGCATGTTGAAGCTCGTTTAAGGTTTGCTGCACAACATTTGGAAAAGCCAGTAAAATACTAGGAGAATATGGTGTCGTCAGATGAGAGCTAAATGTACCTGTTTGGATGCCATAATGCACACCATGTTTGAAGGACAAATGGCACTGCACATCACCCTAAAAACACCATACCAACAGTAAAGTTTGGAGGTGGGAACATGTTGGTGTAGGGCTGTTTTTCAGCAAATGGTACAGGTAACCTTATGATTGAAGGAAGGATGAATGGGCAAAAATTACTGAGACATTCTTGACACAAATCTGTTGCCATCTACCAGGATGATGAAGATTAAATGAGGGTGTACATTTCAGCAAGACAAGGATCCCAAACACACAGTCAAGAACACTCTTAAATGGTTTAAAAGAAAGAAAATAAAGCTGCTAGAATGGCCCAGCCCATCACCTGACTTACAACCCATTAAAAATCTATGGAAAGAACTGAAGATCAAGATTCATGGAAGAAGCCCACGGAACCTTTAAGATTTGAAGAGTGTTTGTGAGGAAGAATGGGCCAAAATCACAACAGAGTAATGCATGCGACTAGTTTCTCTATGAAGGAGGCGTCTTGAAGCTGTCATTAGCTTTTTTACAAAGTATTAAATAAATGTCAGTAAGCGTGTACAATACTTTTCCCTGTGTCATTTCACATAATACACATAACTTAATTTCTGATCTTATTTGTTTTGGTTTCTTTGTATGTATAATTACTTGGGTTGTTACCAACATCTGGTGAACATTTCCTGTCTTCAGAATCTTTGGAAATATATTTTTTGAGAAAAATGTTGATGTGTTTAATTCTTATTTCACCCGCTGTATATACTGTATAATGACAAAATGAAATATACTATTATAATCATTTAATATTTTACATTATTGGGGTCCAGGGGTTGTAAAACATGAATTAATATACATTCTTTAAGGTATAAAATATTTTATTTTACAATTAATTCTTGCAGGGTTTTTTCAAGTTTGACTTTGTTGCCCGACCTTTCACTCTTCATGGAATCTATTTCTCTGAACAGGCAGACGTTTCATGTATTTACTACCAGTTTTCTGCATGAAATATTCTGAATATGATTTGTCATGGTTATTTGTAAATAGATATATACACATATCTTATTTTAGAGCATTGTTAATATATAACTTGTTATATATTACTAGGAAAAGTACCATAATATGTCCTTATTTACATGTGCAATTATTTAGATTTGGATTATGCAAAACTGACACTCAATGCAGTACAGGCAATGATGGACGAATTTCTCCTCCTTTTTTTAAATATGTTATGTCAGACTACCAAATAGGAATTGGCCACAAATTCAAAATCAATGTAAAAAAGAACAGATGTGTGAGTCAATATGCAACAATACAAAATCTCATCTAAATGGCCTGAAATTAAATTGAATTGTATTATTCCATCATGAAACAATAATGCAACTTAAACAGATTCATTAATGACTTTCTGATGAGTCTGTGACCACAGTCCCTTTCCCCCAATAGTCAAAATATATATACACAGTATAACACAAGCACATGCCAGACCACACAAATACATCAGAGCACTTAGAGATCAAATAGTATTCAAATTAGAAATGCATTTGGCCGATCAATGAAAAAATCTAGATACTTTAAATCACTCTATAGCATAGCTAATTATACAAAATGTATAATTTTCACTTTGTCATAATAATAATAAATTCCTATACAAGACTAGAAATAGACAATCACATTATTATTATTACACAAAAGATCCTTAGCATCGAGGATATATTTGACATTCATAAAACTAGAATATTTAAGTAAACTTTTGCTTATGTGGACTAGAATAGAGGATTGTTAAACACAAATATTTTCAATGGCTTTGTGTACCTGCAAATTGCAAAAGACATCTGGTTGTATTTTCTTCACACAAACTACGATTGGAAACATTAATTAGGATGTCAAAATTGACGGATATAATACATTTAGGGTGTCTTACCTGAGACAGTGACTTGCGTCCCTCTACCCCAGCATTCAAAAACATCACTGTTTATCAATAGCAGCTTCATCAATAACAGCATCAAAGTGATGTTGCTGTCCAGTAAACCTTCCAATGTAATGCTTATGCTATGATACAAATAATCTGACAATGTATGGATTTCAATGTGATGCCCGGGGTAATGCCATAATGCAACTACGTCAAAAATTTCTTTTTTAAAACATAAAAAACATCCATCAGGGTTTTGTCAACATGAGATGATTGTTTATAGATATGCTGTGGCTTCTTCACGTGGTTTCTCCACTGTGTGAAGATGTTAAAAATCTTCACACAGATAAAGTAAAAGGCAGGTTTAGTCTTTGAGGTTTTTGTACAGCCTTGTTTGACTGTGTGACCCACCCACCCATCCAGTAACACAGTGATAGATCCCTTGACAAAAACAACTAATTCATTTAGCCTGTTCAGTGTTGATGAGTCCTCACAAAAGCACAGGGTTTATTTCCCAACAGAAATACCACTGTGGCCCTCATACTCGTATTATGCTGACTGCACACTGATTAGAAATTGTTACCCACGCTGCAGGAGAGAGATGAGATCAATGGAGAAAGGGAGTTTGATTAAACTTGTTTAGATGTAATGAATGTATTCTAAAGTTTCACAGGCATGTCTGGATAAGAAAGAGGTATAAGAAATAGTTGTATTGGTATGGTCTTTTTATTAACAATGTTCAACATAACACTTTCATTAGAATACTTATACATCTGAAGTAATCAGGGACAGTCTCTGATTATAGTTATTTCCATCATGGTGTACATTCACTTAATGCCACTAGATAAGGGAATCTTTCTATGTTTTGCTTTCAATCATTCTACTCCCCTAAAACAGGGTCCATAGTTTCCAAGAGACATTACATTGCGATAGTATGCCTGATAATTAACAACAGAGAGGTGGTTTAAATATGTTTAATCTTTCATTAGTTTACATCTATTTTGTGTATTTTTATTAAAAAAAATCGGTTTTTAGACGAACAATGAAAACTGTGCAAATTATGGGACTTACTGATAATACATACAGTGGAGGAAAAAAACGATTTGATCCCCTGCTGATTTTAAATGTTTGCCCACTGACAAAGAAACCATCAGTCTATAATTTTAATGGTAGGTTTATTTGAACAGTGAGAGAAAGAATAACAACAAACAAATCCAGAAAAATACATTTCAAATAAGTTATACATTGATTTGCATTTTACTCAGTGAAATAAGTATTGGATTCCCTATTAATCCCCCAAAATTCTGGCATACAGGTAACAAGATGAGATACCTGAAAAAGACACCTGTCCACAGAAGCAAACAATCAATCAGTTAAATTTGAAGATTTTCCACAGATTATATCAGAAAGGTCAAAAGTTGATTTCTGTTCAGAATACTGGTTGTGCATTCCCAAAGTAGTTTATGCATGCATCGCAATGTATCTCTGATAGCAAGTCTTATTTTATTTCCACTCGGTAAATGACAATCTTGTTCGAACAAGTCATTCTGTAATGGAACTGAGCCGTACATTTTAAATTAAGTGTGTTTAACCCCAATCCACCCCCCAGGTGCTCATAAAAACAGGCACATCTTAGTGACCAACCATTGAAAATACGATTCATGAAAGCACTGTGCCAGAACATGCAAATACAGTGGTGAGCACAGACGCTTGTGTGTTCAAGCGTGCAAGTGTGAGATTTAGGAACAGCAAGTATATGCATGTGTAAAGGCACTGATGTGTTATACTTCTTTCAAGGAACTGCATTTGTGGCCTAGACTGTTGTTGGACAGTTTTAGTGCCACAGGTGTGGTGTCAGGGGGATAGAGAGAGAAGAGGAAGCTGCTATTCCATAACACTATTATTATACTTGTCAGAGAACCAATTTAACATTTAGAAATTCCAGTTTTGTACATTGACCACCCATTTTAGGGAACCATAGGTATTTGGAAAGATTAAAATTATAAACAATTAGTAATTTTTAGTACATTGTTTAATGCAATGATTGACTTGATTGGTTGATTGGTGTTTGACAATCAGTTTCTCACTTGCTTAAACACATTTCATGCAATTAGGCCTTCTTTTATCAAAACTCTAAACACAAATCTTTAACTTCTCAATACATTCCCCAAACAGTTTGATTTAGGTCAAAATTAAGCTATCCACTCGAAACCATTAAATCTTGCAGATTTTTTTTTTTGCCCTCAGTCATTACACACAAGCCCCCAAAAACATACACTACAACATAGTCTTATATTGTAATGCCAACTGCAAATGAACAGGAGCAGTACAAACAGTATGCATTGTGCAAATGGCAAGAACTGAATAAGGAAGCAACTGTTCTTAAGCCTGCTGGTGCTTTTATAAGAGACCTGTACCTCTTGCCAGAAGGCAGGGGGGAATCCATTTGTGGCTCGGGTGTGAGGGGTCCCTGATAATGCCACGGGCTATCTGCAGACAGCGCTTGTGCTGGATGTCTTTGATGGCGGGGAGCTGGATACCAATGATGCGCTAGGCGGTGCTGGGACTTCCAGCCGGCCGCAGAGCACCCGTTGTATCAAACTGTGGCACAGTTAGTCAGGATCCTCTCGACTTTTTCACCAGGGTTGAAGTGTTGAAGGACCAGGAGAGGTCCTCGGAGATGTGGACACCCAGGAACACAGTCATGGGTTTAGAGAGAGTACAAGAGTGTGCTAAGCACACAGCCCTGTGGGACACCAGTGTTCAGGGTCAGGGTGGAGGAGGTGAGGTTGTCAAACCAAACAGACTGGGGCTTGTCGGTAAGAAAGTCCAGAGTACAGTTGCAAAGAGAGGGGCTGATCCCAAGGTCGTGGTGTTTGATAACTAGTCTAGAGGGGGTGACTGTGTTGAATGCCGAGCTGAAGTCTATGAACAGCATCACATATGTGTTGGTTTTGTACAGGTGGGTCAGGGCAGAGTGAAGAGTTCTGGAGATGGTGTCCTCAGTAGACCTGTTAGGGCTTAAGATGAGCCAAGACCAGTCTTTTGATGCACTTCATAATCGTGGGGGTGAGTACAACAGGTCGGAGTTAAATTAAGCTTGACGATGTCGACTGCTTTGGCACTAGCACAATGGTTGTGGTCTGAAAGCATGTGCAGACAACCACTTAGGAAAGTGAGAGGTTGAAGATGTCCATGAAGACCTCAGCCAGGTACATGTCGGCATATTCACACATATACTCATGGAGTCTTCTCAAACAATGTTCTCAATTCATGCTTCTTTTAGTCTAATGTTTTGAGAATCCACAATATAAAGGACATCATTCTACTATGAAGTATGGCCCCTTAGAGGTCAAAAGGTCAAGATAGCGCCTAGCGGATTTTTAAATCCCAAGAAGGCCTTAGATCTTTAAGGTTAAGGACAGACAGAAACAAAAAACACTCTTCTTCATGTCTTATTGAAGACAATCCATAAGCATTGATTTGTTTAATAAAATAGAAAATATATTTGTTTATTTTAGGCAATAACGTTATACTTATTAATAAATTGAGCAAATCACCACCTGTTTTTCCCTTGTTACTCTTATATCTCTTTACACATCTAAGAATCTTGCTACTTGTCTAAAACTCCAGTCTATTGCTCCTAACACTAGAAAGCTGTTTCTGGCATTGGATGAGGAAAACCAAAGAGAAAATAATAATCAACAGACATAACAGGTCCTGACTGGTGATGTTTCTAGCCTGGGTCGTTTCCCTACTCTCAAAGAAATCTCACCACTAGACACTGGAACATATCATGACACTCAAATCTCACCACAATACATCCACAGTCCCCCCATCATTATCTCTCTTGATACCAGACATCAATCATGTGTTTTACAGGGAGAGAACAACTTCTCTCCGAGGTTTATGGTGCCACAAATCAATCTGAAATTCCTCTTACTTATCCCGGCATAAACAATGGAAGATCAATTATAACATCTTACACACACAAAAAAAATGCTTACTCTCCTGTTCGATCACCACAAGGCGACATAAATCCTTACAAATTAAATATTAGGTTTTAATACAATACTACACAATAAAAAGCATGAAACGACATGAAAATTAACATTTACTATCATAGTGAGAGAAAAAAAGTATTTGACATAGTTATTTTATGTTTTTGTTTCTGACAACTTGACAACAGCGGAAACAACACCACACTTTGGTTAAAAAAGAAAATTGTTTTCACGTTGCCATCTAGGGATGGGCCCTCCTCTGGTCACGTAACGACCCGGCCTCCGACGTTATCTCTGTGTGTGGCAGAACCAAACGCAGACATTTTAAAGTAAAAGGTGAATTTAATTCTAAACAAGACAAAACAAACAAACTGAACACACAAAAATAAAGGGGCTGAAACGAGCAGCAAAACAACTAACAAAACATAAAACACACCGTGAACACTTACAGAGAAAACCGGTAGCGTATCCACAGAAGAACAAACCAAACCAGCCAGGGCCTTGAACATTGTATGAATACAAACAATCCCACACCAGGTGTGGTTAAAAAACTAACTTAAGTAGGCTCCCCAATCAGAGGCAACTGGCAACAGATGTCTCTGACCGAGGAGCCTACAACCATGGCATAGAGGTACATAGAGGTACCTCTATGTGTCATGCCCTGACTGTGAGCCCCGAGGCACAGATATGGCCAGAAGCCCCCAGCCAGGACATGACAGACGTCGCCGGCCTTTTAGTTGCCATTGTGTGTGTTTTGTCCTGTTTTTTGTCCTTATCCTGGTTTAATTGTAGACAATTTTGGATCATCCAGGTATTTAATTGTTCTATGCAATGACACAATGAGTCTATTGATAGTCAAACAGTCTGAGAGCCATATACTGTATGTTTGGGTCATTTGAGGACAAGCTGAAGAAGCCAAGAGCAACCCCGATAACATCTACATGTACTATTTATTTTATTATTAAACAACAACGAACAACAACGAACACTTCTTCCCCTGAATTGGGTCCATTATTATTCTGAGAAATCTACCAGAAGCCAACACTTAGTAGATTCATTAGTACATTCATTGATATGTGAAACACAAAAATTACTCCATACTCTGCCCCTACTACCTGCCTCTGATTAGTGTCTTGTCTGAGGAGGTATGTAGGGGCAGCTAGGGGCTAAATCTGGGTTGAGGACCGCGGAAGAAATGTGCAAGGCTGCATTACTGAGGAGGAAGTTGCCCCAAAGATGGCCAGGAGATGTCAGATTTCAAAACAAAATTAAGCCATGTAGCCCTAAGCTATGGGTGCTGCTAGCCCACTTCAAAATATGCAGATGTGAACCCTTGCTTAGCCCTGGGCTAGAATCTCCATTAGCAGAAGGCACTCTTTAATAGCCCTAGGCTATTGCAGTGTGAACACGCCTTTTCTCACTCCTATTTCTCCACACTTTCCTCTTGCCATCACTGTGGTACATGCCATCACTGTGGTTTAGTGTCGCATGTGTCCCCAAGAGGATTTGTTGGTCATCCATGGTAGAGGTACTGCTCATAGATATTATTTATAGAACTCAGTGGAACTTGTTTTTTGTTCTAATTATCTTATTATTCACTTTTTCATTTGTCAAAAAAAGCTAGACCAAACTGGGGTCTTTTGATTGTTTATGTTAAATGTGCAAGGCTGGATGTGCACTGCTTTGTGACAATATACAGACAAAAAGGAAGAAGTATTCTTGCCATAGCCAGATATTGTCAGGGCAATATGGGTTTCTGTACAGCTGCTTCACCAACTACGATAACAGTGTCTGTCGAGCACAATAATAAACAGCAGTGTCTTCGGCCCTCAGATTCTTGGCCTCTAAGAACTGTGTGCTTGTGGGGACGTCTTCAGTCAGGATGAACTGACCTTCCATTGAGTCTGCATAGTCAGGATCGTTGTCTGTTCCAGAGTTAATGCTACCGATCCACTCCAGTCCTTTTCCTGGTTTCTGCCTTATCCAAGCCATTAGGTAGTCTGTCATGTCAAACCCAGAGATTATACATGACAATTTAACAGCTTCGCCAGGTTTTATCACTTGGAATGGAGACTGATCCAGCCTGATGTCGCAACAAACACCTAAAAAATAAATACATTTTTAAATGAAGATGCTGTAATTATACAGATTTCTTGTTTAACCTCTCAGTTTTTAAGCCATCAGGTAATGTTTTACTTACTGTGAATGAAAATCACCATGAGGACAAAACTGCAGTGACTTTTCATTTCCATTGTTTAGTGACAGTGAGTACAGGACCTTCGGTAATGTCAGTCCAGCAGCCTAATGAGAATGTCAGAGCTGAGTGTCTGTATATAAAATAATGACAGAGGGATGCTTTGCATAGACCGCCCTCTAAGGGGTTAAATAGAAAACCATAGGGAGACATTCTTTACTGCATGTGTTTACTACTTCATTATTCTGTTTGTTCTACTCTTTATAGTTCAGAGTTTGCGTCTGAAATGCATAGACTTTGTTTAACAGGTGTGCCATAATTCATGGTTTTAATGTATTACGTATATTGTTGTGCAGCTAGCCTCTTGTCATGTAAAGACAAACAAGGCTATGCTCACCACATCCACACTATTTACCTGCACTAATAACTCAGTTACATTTACTTAACTAAGTGGACACTCATTTCTACAGGACTTTCAGTAGTAAATGCAAACTGTTTTCATCATTTCAAGTATTGTTCCTCCATGGAAATATAACAAACAAAAGGGCCACACTCAACCAAGTGACCTGGTTATGTGTTGTGTTGGAAAGACAAAAGATCACTCTACCAGCATCTTGATCATTATAATGATACTAATATGGTATTGCGAACTCTAAATCCTTATATATTACGTACCAATCACCTTATATTTCTGTAATCTGTTCTGCTGATCATCTATTTGCATTAACAAATCTGACGTTTAGATTTTAAATGGAATTCATTTAATGCTTTTTAAGATGAGGTAGGACAACATTTGATTGTGACTGAGCATGAATCCATTGCACTGTATACCTTTGAATACAGATGTATGTTTTCTTGCAACATTCTCACATCTTTTCAGGGTATTTGTACAGGTTTGCTGGTTGTTTGTGTGACTGTGATGGGTAGCGTACACAGTAATACACAGCTGTGTCTTCTAGTTCAAGACTGTTCCATTGTAATGACACAGAGTTGATGGAGGCATCTCTTGAAATGCTGAACTTGTTTTTCAGTGCATCATTTTTGTAGGTATCTCCATCATCCCATATATGGGAAATCCATTCCATTGGTTTCCCTGCAGGCTTTCGGATCCAACCTGTGGCATAGTTTAGGCTTCCATCACTGACAGAATATCCAGCAACATTGCAGGTGATAGTCAGAGACTCTCCAGGCTTTACAAGCATGGAGGTGGGCTGGCTGAGTTCAGGACTACCACCAGACGCATCTAGGATGAACAAATACAACAAGTAATGTGTGTCATTTTAAAGCACAGCATGTCTGATACACTACTGTTAAAATGTCTTCCCATTATATTGAATTGTGCACTAACCCATTACTGTCCTAATATCCCAGCAAGCAACTTACAAGAGAATGCTACAAGCAGCAGAGATATGGAGAACATGTTGAACTGTTGGGAGGTGCTCCTCTCTGTTTCAATGAACTCCAATAGACAAACCTTCCACTACTTATACAGAGAGTTGTGTTTTAGGATTTGCATATGGAGTTGATATATGCTGGGAAGCTGAATTGACCTCATTTATAAACTATGAAATTATGACATGTGAACTAGATTTAATTTCCTAACCGTAGGATATATATTATTATATGTGTTTGCCAAAAGCAAAGCGCAACTGTAGGTTTCTCTCTAAGTCTTATTTGTTATTAACACGTGATAAATTCGATGTTGGCTGACCATTTTCACCCAGTATTTTTTCTTCAAAAGCCTTCTCTTATTACATGTATGCATTGCATGAGGCCCTTGTGGATTTTATGCCTGATGGATAAATGATAATGTTTGGGGGATGGTGGTTGGAGGAGTGTCGGGAGACTTAAATGGCAGGACAAACGTTTGGCCAAGCCACATTTCCTTCAAATAAAAGGCTTTTTCCAGGTTTAAAACTCTTTCTAGCTTACTACTCCAACCAGATTGGCTGGTAATGGTAGTTTTCACCAAGCAGTTCCTAGGCTACTTGCTAACTTGTTTACATTTAAATATGAAGGCAGCCAAGCGCGGCTACGCGGTTCTGCTTGAATTGTCCGCAGGTGCATCCAGTTTTTCTATGTACCCTGTCCCTCTGGTCGAGGTAAATAATGCTCTAATGTGTATTTATGTCAGAAGTGAGTATTTTTAAATATATTAGAACCATCTACAGCCGTCAACAGACTTACTGTAAAAACGTCTGCTTAAGACAGTTGAATTCCTTTATAAGTAATACTGTAATAATCATAAAATCAAATTAATAAAAACATTACTGTACTCATGTGGATGTTGTCTCTAACAAGGAACCAGACAAAAAGTAAGCTGTCATTTGACTTTTTCAAGTTTTATTTTATTACTCCAAATGTCAGCACTCAGAAGGCTACAACCATTTTCATTAGAAGACACATTTCCTGTGTTCTGATAGTGGGGAAGATTTTATAAACTTTAGTTTGCAATACTTTGTGTATGTACATATATCCTCATTTCCCTTTAAGAATTTCACGTCTCCGCCTACTGGCGGCCACTCCCCTGCCCGCGTAGCCCCCCGGCGTTCGACGTCGCCGGCCTTCTAGGCACCATCGTTCATGTTTGTCCTGTTCCCCATGTCCTGTGAACGCATCCCTCCCTGATTCCTTACAGCTGGCCCTCGTTACCTGTGCATTTAATCCCTCGTGTGTCTTGTCTCTTCGTTCGGTATTGTCGTATGTGTTGTGTGCCAGCACGTCTGTGCTGCAGAGCATTTGAGTGACTCTGTCGCTGTTGATTATCTCTTGTATCAGAGAACGGAAGTTGTCGTTGAACACTTACCGTGTCTACAATAGGGACAATAAACCCTATTTGAGCAAACTGCCTACCTGCATTTTGGTCCACTCCTTCCTACACCGTCACAAAGAACACCAAAGGCTTAGGTTTACTTATTGATACTACAGTTCTCAACTGCATTGTGTCAAATGTATGATAAATCTAGTCCAACTGATTCCAGTCTTTTTTTTATTACTGAACACAATGGTGAAACTCTAACCCATCAAACAACAATCTGATCTGGATATTTGTAGATGTGTGCTGCTAGTTTGTATTGCTGTAAAAGGTAGAGGACAGAGTATTATATATATACAGACTATATCTATGTCTTCGAATTTTAGACTATTCCCTTTTAATAACACAGAGGCTGAGTTCAAGACTACCACAGGACAAATCAAGGATAAAAAAAATGCAATAATTGACGAAGCCAATACAATAATTAAACAGAACGTTTCACACCTTTTGTTGGGCATTTTATGCACATTATGTCCCCAAGAGACTCACAGCAGACAACCAGCACCATCAGAGATGCAAAGAACTTGGTTCATGTTGAAGTTGATCTGGTGGGAGCTGCTCTTCTGTAGTTTTACGGAAATAAAACCGAAACAGGCAAATAAGCTACTATTTATATGGGGGTCTGGGGGGATGTCAATCACTTTTGCATTTGGAGTTGTTTTAAGTTCAACGCTGATTTGACTTCCATTATAAAACCATGAAGTTTAAATACAACATTGTGAATTCTTTATCATTGAGCGTCTAAATTGGACCATTGTTATTTTATTTAGGCAGTACTAAAGGAGTTGTCCTTGGTCTATTAGTAATGTTAGTAACTTCATCCGGTATTTAAGGTTATATTTCGGATTACGTTTTACTGACATACTTTAGTATGAGATCAAATATGCAGATTAACTGAAAGACTGGTAATACGCATATTTTATATGTCAAATGATAAAACATTATGTCACAAATGTCATAAATGCGACTTAACATACAGTATATGCGTTAACCATCTTAAATGCCATTTTTAAATGTGTTGAACATCCAAGTCCTAAATGGTTGTGAGTGACTGGCAATGCATTTGTATTTCTTACACAAAATGTACCTGCACGCTCAATTGTCAATAAAATAGGCAACTAGTTGTATAGTTCTGTTCAATTTTTTTCTTGAATTATATGTCCCAAAGGAACCCTTCTTCAACACATTAATCACATCATACTACAAATGTCTAAAGTTTTACTAGCGATATTATTGTCTGTCCTTGCTACTCACCTTTAGATACGGCACATATTTGTTAAAAATGAGTAATTGTTCTATCTAGGGCACATAGTGTAAACAAGCCCTCTGTCATTCAAGAGCAATTGCGCCCCTACTACGCACAGAAAAGGATATTAAAATCAATACAAAGAAATGAACAGCAAACAATGTACAGCATAACAAAACAGTCATGACGACTCCCGTTCTCTCTTACTCACCCCCAACCAGCCTCGCGTCTTCTACCCTTTCCTCCTTGTAGCCTCCTTGTAGCCTCCTTGTAGCCTGGGCCTGCCAGTAGATACACCTGTCAAGGGTAGTGATTGCTCTCAGGTGCGCATTTTCCTCCAACCCATATTATGACCGGTCAAAGCTTCCGACCCTTCACATAATATATTTAAAATATACCTGTGTTTTTTTACTTTATTTTTGTGATTCTACTACAGAAAAAATTTTATCACAGCAAATTGTGCAATTAATTAGTAACTTTTTTATCAATTTCTAGCCCTAGTTATTATATTTGGGGGCCGAGCAGCTGCGAAGGCACCCAACTTCTTCTGCCACTGGAGTCTATGGCAGCCCCCTAGACCTATATGGTAGATAGTTTAGACATTTGGCACACTTGTGGGGCCAGTCCGCTCTTTCTTTTCACCAAGTTTCATGTCTGTGCCTTGCCCAATCTAGTGTCAGCGACAGGTTAAAGTTGGAGGTGTGTTTATCTACGTAACCTTTGAAACATATGGCCAATAAATAGGTAACGTTTGAATCCTTGAGTTCACCCTATGGTGTTCATTTCCAGTTATATACATTTTCTGCAATATCACCACAGGTCACAGATTTTGTCCCATGTTTGGGCCCATTCAGCCACAAGGGGGCGCTGTTCCAAAGAATCTGATTAAACGCTCATCACTCCTGAAAATCAGCTAATTTCTGAGTTAGATCTAAACTTTTGTCTGCCTACATAAATATGTCTTATCACTGTTTAAAGCCACACTTTGCACCCGATCAGGTTTATCGCCATGGGCCCTCGGGTTGATTGCAATGTTCGGCTTGGCCCTCACTCTGCTGCATGCAGCTAACTTGTTGACATTGGATTAATCTATAAACATTTCATTTATTAAAGTAGCAAGCTAGTGATTTACTGTTGTCTTACAGAAGCCAACAAAATATGCTCACATATTTCAGTATTAAACATCCACTTCTTAAATACAATGTGCGTATGTTGTCACATGTAATTCCTTCATACAAGATTTAACAGAAAAGCACATTTTGGCCCATTAAATTTTCATAAAATTGATCTAGAAATATCAACTTTATATTGCAAAGTTTGAAGATACATTTGGTCAGTTGGTCACTGGTAGTCAATCAGCTTGTCAGAGTACACAGCTCAACAGCAAATTCGACAAAACATACACCACTGTACTGGTGACATTAGATAAATCGTTTAACGCACTAAAGCAGAAAGCTTGTAATTGACTGTAAACTGAAGACATCTGCCTTACACAAAATATGTTTGGTATTGTACTTTCACCTAAATAGAACTTGGTAACAGAGGGTAACATCTAAATCAAGTAGGGCAGGGAGGCACGAGGAACAGGATTGAGAACCACTGGCCTATAACTATTTTGTGTTCTGCTGCTGTTTGTTTCCTGCCTGTAGACCAGCACCATTAGCACCAAGTCAAATTCAGCAAATAAATGTGATTTTTATTGATTATGTATGGAAATTGGACACCAGCATTACAACTTTTACTCTCAGCTCGTTCACAATATTTTTAGATAACAAAAATACTAGTTCGTTTAAAATGTCTGCGTTTGGTTACACACTTCCACACACCCGTGACAGAATGAATCACCAAATCTGGGAACCAGTGACATTTCTGGAGCAGCACTTGGTACACAGAAAACATTTGTCTCCCCATGGTGGTAAAAGGCCCTTCCATTATCACTATAAAGATCTTGACAGTGTTGTAAAAATGTAGCCCACTCAGCTGAAGATGAGACGTATCCTATCCACCCGCAGAGTCCAAAGAACGTCTCCAAAGACTACATTTTATTCTGTTGTTTTTGTGTTTCTCATTAAAGGCCTTCAGGCTGCCATAGAATGTTCCTGACTCTGTGTCCAGCGTATGGCTGGAATGCAGAGAGGAAAAAAATGATATATATATATAATATAATTGATGATTTCACAATAGAACATTGTATATGCAAAGTTTTTTCGTAATTAGTGTGCTTGCTTTGGCGTGCACATTTATGGTTCTCATTTCCGATTGTCGTGCTATTGTATTGTGGAAATATTAACGTTTTTGTGGCAAAATCATAGCCACACTGAACAAAGGGTAGCTAGCCACACTGAACGCCCGTTACCTAGCAACATGTACTTACTGCCAGTGCACTGCTGGACACCGGATACATTTGGTGCGACTGAAAGCACACTTTACAATTTCCCAAGAGATTTTACCTTTTCTAGTCTTGGGATACATTTTCTTGTGCACTTTTTCACAGCGGACTTAATTTAAATACTCTTTTTGTAATAGTTGCGGGTGTCTCATTTGGTACTTAAAAATGATATGCTTCATGATTAAATACACCTACTTGTTTAATTATAAATTACTGTATTATGTGAGGATTTATATTGTTTGTGGGAGTTAAGCGGCCAGCTGGAAGATGGCACAACAGTGACCTCTTCAGGGGCTAGGTACTTAGTGCACTCAGCAATCTTTCACACCTGGTTGCACTATTTGCTCTGTGTCTTTCTCAACATAAGTGAGGTGATCCCAGCCACGTCTCTCTTATGAGCAATAGCATGTAAAAGGTGGTGGATGTTAGGACCTTCAAGGGTGTCTGCCCTAAGATAATAACAGTGACAATGAATTACCACTAGACAGATATCTTCTTTGTTCCAATTTGGGCTGGGATGTTTTAGGGAAAAGCAGGAAGAATGATCAAGAAGGATCCAAAAGCAAAAGAAAAGCCGCTGTTAACCCTTCATGAAGCGTGGAATAATTCACCACAAGATATCCTAAGAGTACAGCTCGCTAAAGCAAATTGTCTAGTCTTGCATTCGACAGGAGCTCACAAAGAATAATTAGCTTTGTTTTTTGTCTTTGTTACTTCTCATAGTATGTATGCATATGTTCTCTTATATTTATTGTCATATTACATTAACTCTCTGCTTTAATAATAACCAAGACAAGCACAATGGATCTGGTTGCCCCACAGAGACACAGACAACAGAACCCCAAAATGTTGGGGTCACTTACACATGTACTTGTATTTAAAAGAAAAGCAACATTTTGTCCATTAAAAATACATAAAATTCATCAGAAATACAAAAATTCTTTGCAATTAATGACGACAGATTTTGTCAGCTGGTCACTGGGTATCATTCATCAGAGTACACAACACAAAAGCAACTTCAGCAAAACAATTATCAGTTTATTTGTTACGTTGGAAATCTATGAAATATTTAATTTACGAAAGTAGAAAGCTAGTAATTAATTGTGACACTTAATTCTCAAATGTTTTACACAAAACATGTTCACATATTAGTGTATTGTACATCTACTTAAATATAATGTGTGTAGTCTATATCTATAGTGTATTTTGTTGCTGTATGTTGTCTTCCTATCGCAGCACCATTAACACCAAGTCAATTGTGATTATGTGTAAATGTACTCACAAAATACATTTGAATTCAGAACAGTCAAACGTTTTCAAGCATCATGTAATGTTTTACTTACTTTGTATGAAAATTGGACACAAACCCCACAACTTTTAATGTTGGGTTTTTGTGTGTTTTAATGTAATTGTGTGTTTTAATGTATTTTACTTGAATGATAACATTTGTGTGGTTGTGTGTGGATAACATTGATCAGTGTGTCATCATATATGTGAATAAAACACAAGAGGCATGTTGGCCCCCTGAGATCACAGTTGATCAGTTCTTGTTATGTGCTGTAATCTTCTGTGTCACGGTGTCTCTGGCACAATAATAAACAGCAGAGTCTTCAGCTTTCAGGCTTTTCACTTCTAAGTTTAGCTGGTTTTTGGAATTGTCTTTGGTGATACTGAACTGGCCTTGCAACGACCTGGCAAATGTAGTGCTTGTGCCAGTATCAATCATTCCAATCCACTCTAGTCCTTTTCCTGGTTTCTGACGGATCCATTGCATGTAGTAGCTGCTCATGGAGAATCCAGACACAGTACAAGACAGTGTTACTGGCTCTCCAGGTCTCTTCACCACTGACTCAGAAGAGGTGAGTGACTGTCCCTGAACAGCTGTAAAACAGAAAGAGATTTTAAATTCCTCTGAGTAACACAGCTCCTCTCCTGACACTGTGTACAAATAACTGCAGATAACTCACCAGAGATGAAAGTTAATAACACACATCCTAGAACTCTCATTTTTTGGGAGTTCAAAGGCTCTGTAGGCAAAAGAAGAGACTGTGAGTTGTGTTGGGTTGTTGTGACTGATCGTGATGGTACTGGTTCAGTTTTTATAACAGACTATTGGAAGGGGAGGAGACTTTGGCCTTTGGTACACAGAAGTCATTTGCATCCCATGGTGTTATAAGGCTCGTCTATTATCACTATAAAGATCTCGGCAGTGTTGTCAAAATGTATGTATCCCACATTGCTGGTATGATGTCTCTGTAGTGTCAGAGAGCAGTTACCGTATTAATATGATTATTCTCTAATTAACCTAAAAATGCAGATGTTAAAATTTTTATTTCTGTATAATGGAAATCTATTGTTGATGAACACCACCGATTAAACACAGTTGTATGTGTTTACACATTGGTGCTCTAGACCAGAGGTTCCCAAAGTGTGGGGCCCGCCCCTTTAGGGGGGCGTGACGTTACCATTGGGGGGGCGCAAGTGAAAAGCTGAGAGGGAAAGTTATGTTTGGTTATTCTGGTTAATTATCCTGCCAATTTTTTTATTTTGCCTTAATTGCCACTAGGGGGCGACACCGTTTTAAAAGCTGATATAGGCCGTGGGTCCAATCCTGTTTCAACTGGTAATAATACCAGAGGCTAGCAAAACTTTTCGGAGTGTAGAAAATAAGATGGATCGTTGGCTAATTCGTAAAAATATAATAGTTGATTCTACGGCTAAAATAACTGGAGGAAACACAGATAAACTGAAATCTAACCATGACATGCCGAGGCTGGAGGAGGCAGAACCTGTGGAGGCAGAACCTCCAAGGCAGATGGGAACTGTGCATAGACTGTGTATTGCAATTGGCACATTTCAATGCCTAAGGCAGTCAGGTCTCCTGGTTTCGAAACTTGCCGCACGTGACCAGAAATGTTTCTGAACATTGTTTTAGATTAAGTGAGTTTTGGAAAAGGTCGGAATGTCGTGTGTATAGTAGGCCATTACTACTTGAGACAATGTTTCGACACAATGTGTCAAAAAACTCAGAACAGCCATCAATACTTTCCAACAGGGACGTGCACAGGAATTTTGAGGTGCCATTGCTCTGAACTGAAAAAGGGGCAAACCATCGGACTTTTCACCCTCGGAGGGGCGACTTGGGTCAAGGAGGGCATCCAGGCAACCTTAGACCCCCCCCCCCGCCCCCCTGTGCACTTCCCTGCTTTCCAATATCCTTCTTTGAAAAAATAATCCTATATAATTTTTGGGACAATATTGTCATAGTGACAATAGCTTAGAGTAACCAAAAATTCAAATCAATGTACAAAAAGCTGCATAGAGCTGTATGATTAATTGTAAACCAGGCATTAATGGCGTATGAACTCTGTTTACTACATCACAGTTCACACTGCCAGGGAGGGTTTGCCTGATCCGTTTTTGTGCAGCATGTCAGCTTCCTATGTCACTGTGTCTCTGGCACAATAATAAACTGCAGAGTCTTCTGTCTTTAGGCTGTTCATCTGGAGAGACACCTGGTTGATGCTGTTTCTTCTGGAGATGATGAACCGACCCTGTACAGACTGGGAGTAGTAAGTGCTCCCACCATCACTGCCAGTAATAGTTGCAATCCACTCCAGGCCTTTCCCAGCAGCCTGTCTGATCCAAGCCATCCGGTAGCCATTTATATCTAAATCGGAGGCTGTACAGATCAGTTGGTGTGATTCTCCAGGCTTAATAACCACTGGTCCAGTCTGGGTAAGTGTCTGACTCTGAAGACCTGTCGATGAAGAAAGGATTAAAAAAGTTCAAAGCCATTCTTTACACACAACAATATGCTAAAAAGAAATAACACTTAATGGGTTTACCTGACAGTCCTATAATCAGTAGCAGTAGCCTTATCATGACACCTTTGTTAAACATGTTTACTTGGACACTGTCTAGCCTAAGTAAAGGAAAGTGTGTCTGGAAGTCTACTTCCATTTGCAGTCAGATAAGTACTGATGTAAGTGTTCCGTTTTGCATTGACTCCTCCTCCAAGAATGGGAAGGACATAGATATTATATTTAAAAAATTCAGATATGTAGACCATGTTCGTAGTGCCAGAATTCTGTATACTTCAGATTACTGATTATTGACATTTCCTGAATTACAAATCTAACATATTTCATTTTTTCACTGGGAGCGCCTGAGCATCTCCCTGAATAAGGA
>JACXGK010008036.1:0-15931 GCA_016801125.1 Novumbra hubbsi
GGGGGGGGGGGGGGGGGGGGGGGGTATCTGTGATCAAGCTGTCGCATGCTATGACTGCAGAATAGATGAAAGTATATTACCGGCTCCATTAAATAAAAACACCAGAAGTCGCAGGACTAAATATGAACTACTGATACCAAAACGATATTAAATTATTATTTTTCGTGGTATTCTATGTCATTCTATTCCATTCCTTTGCCCCTCAATTATTTCACACGGATTTGCACTCCATTCTACTCTATTTCGTTCTATGTAGTAGTGGTAGACAAACTAGAAGAAAAAAAAACGCGATATCAGAGAATCATATCAGAGTGACACACATGGGTAGACACACACTTACACAAGCGCATCATAACCTTTTTGTAGCAAAGTAAAAAGTCAAGCGAATTGTTAGACCATACCAGAAGTTCTGACTTGAACCCCATTGCAGCCAGGTTGTTTTGGTTCCTCTGTTCCGTCGGGTACACTTCTTCCTCCGTGTCTGCCAAACACACTGCCGCACACCGGGTTAATCCGATCTGAAGCGCGTTCACAATCCCATGAGTTCGGTAATTGGTTTTATCGCGGGTTGGCATTCAAGCAGCGGAACAATGCGTCAAACGTACCCAAAAAGTAGACAGTACAGCCTACCACGTCCGCCCAGGACGAATGCTTCTTCGGTTTTATCCCGACCCCATTGATATTCCTTTTTTTACAGTTCTATTATGCTAGTAAAACAGCAAAACAAGTGCTCAGTCAGGTGTTCAGTTGACCATCAGGTGCCCCAAAAATGTGAACAGAAGATTAAAGTGGTTGCCATCTAATTCGAACTGTTTACGCTTGTGGGCTCTGAACTAACATCACAATAATAGACTGCAGCCAGACGTTTTCGATTTCCAGTGTTTTCTGCAGCTGGTCTGAAATGTGGAATTACTCACTCCTGCTTCGGTTACGCGGTGTCCCGCCTCCGCTTCAACCCTCCTTCAACACGTCAATCACATGCAGCTCACTTGACCGCCAGGGCGCGTGTATCCCTTAAGTCAAAAGCAATTCTAAAGGCTAATCCAAACCTGACGAAAATGCATCTAAACCCGCGGCCAAACAAATGTCTACTCCTACAGCACACAGCCATCCACTTTAAATGTGTCCAAACTTTTGACTCATACTCTACATGAATGGGAGGCACCAAATGTATGCACTATTTTATAGCTTTGGTTGTTATGGCCACGAGATGGATTCCGTAGTGGTCTTCATCGGCCAGGTCTCTGTTCGGTCTGCAAACTCTGCGCCTACACTATCACGAGTACCAACACAATCACTAAAACCTATACTATCCTGCCCTCTATGGAATAAATAACGGTAGTGCAACGTACTCCACTAGTTCCAGTCAGAAGAGTCATAACGGGTTCGATGCTGGGTGAAATGTTTGTACTACACTTCAAACAAAAGGTCCCAAAAGGGTTATTAGGCTGTCGTGCTAGGGGGAACCCCTTTGTGAAGGTGTATGAACCCCCTTTGATCCAGGTAGAACTCCTTTAGTTCCTCTCCAAAGAGTGTTTCATACGAAATCCCAAATTGTCCATTCTGGAAGTAAAAATTGATGAAAAACTTAAAACCGATACGTCTCTTGTATGGAGATAGGAGAAAAGCTTTTATTTACTAATGAAAGTGTGCGCTTTACGTATAGCGTGGCAGGCTGAATATGGCAGTCCTCTAAGCTACACAGCTCCTCCACCTTTCCCACAACTGGGTATTCAATATTGGAGAAAGATTCCACAGGCATTAAATGCCCATTTAAAATCCACCCCTAAACAAAACAAATTGGTCATCTACAATCCACATTACAACTAACTTTTCCCGGGCTCCAGGATTACTTTCCACAGCCGCGGTATATAGCAACATTTCTGACGTAACGTTTTCTATTCACAGGAAGGTTTGGCCATTCAGTTTTACCCTCACATTCAAACATACAACCATATTAAGGCTCTGCCGGTAAATAGGAAGTAACGAAGAAAAATGACTACAGACAGGTTTGACCGAATGCATGTTATCTTCTAGTAGTTTGTCTTTCCTGGACCCCTTTTCGTGGGTTCTGCAGCCCTCTGTCAGAGTCTGTTTTCACTACCCACCAAATGAAAGCAGTCTGGGTGTGCATTCCTCAGATTTCATGGCCGAAGTTCTGGAGTAAATGTCCTGGGGACAGTGGCATCATTCATGATGTTCCTTCTCTAAAGTACTAAAGCCACATGGCTTCCCCCCCCAGCAAACAGCAGGGTCATCCAGATCTGTGGCAAAACCCAGTGGTCAACATGTGTTTCTCTTTCCATCAGAGATGAACAATTTCCAAAAAATAGGTTTGTTGTAATTTCACAATGATCATTATTATTATTTATAGACGAAATGACCCACAGACAGCCAGCTAAGATAAAAGTAGAGAGGCTTTACCCAAAGCTTCTGTCAACGACCATATGCCCCCTGGTGGACATTGTTGGGACCACAACAACACTAAGGCCTGGCACCAACTTACAGAATAAAGATTATCAACATTTCAGACCACAGGAAAACACATTCCAGGTCATGTCTGCTCTTTTCATGTCCTAGAGCAGGGGTGGGCAAATATTTTGGCTCGGGGGCCACATCAGGATTTTGAAATGAAATGGAGGGCCACATTTGTTTTTGTACTTTGTTAATTATAATTGATTTGAGGCCAAAGTTAAAACATACATTACATATGTACAGTAGATCCCATACAAGGTGTAAATAGTTAAAATTCTGACTCAGATCTATAAGAATGGGCTGGTGAGTTGGTTTTTTAATTCCCCCCCAAATAATTTTATTACATTCTGTGGGCCGGATGGAACAGCCTCGCGGGCCGCATTTGGCCCCCGGGCCGTAGTTTGCCCACCCCTGTCCTAGAGGGACAAAACACTCTTATTTTTTCGCCCCAAATGAAAGTGCATAAAAGCATTTGAAGGGTACAGCAGAAACACAACCCATTCCTCTCTGTAAGACTGGACCATAATCAACCACAGCCTTATAGGGGATCATTTGGTATTACTCATAATGCGAACCCACATTATAAACCCCCAGCATAAAGATTCCATTATCACTCCACAAAGACTTCCTCTCCGAAGACAGTCGTCCAGCGTGTCAGTACCCAGAGACAACAGCCATGCTTTGTGTCAGTTGAACACATACTAAGACACGTACAGTCAATCACCTGTTACTCTATTCACGTAGCAAACATTCCACTGGCAATCTGAAAAATTCCACTACCTCAAAGACAGACATGGGGGGGAGGTCTGCCGGGGGAGGGAGAGTGGGGAAAGAGGAAGAGGGGGGAGAGGGGGGGAGAGACTGGAACAGAGACCCAAGGTTCAATTCAATCAAACCTGTATCGTAGTATTTCCTTTCTTTCCAGTGTTCATTCCACAGACTGGTCTCTACAACTACACCAGACTGGGGGTACTGAATAAAATCCTACAACTACTACCAGACTGGTCTTGGTTCTAAATTAAAACCAACAACTACTATCAGACTAATGTTGGTGATCTATTAAAACATATATTTATTCAATTAAAGTTTTCTTACTGTATAGAAGCCTACAACTACTGCCAGACTGATCTTGGTAATGTATAAAAACATTAGGAAACAGTAGTCTTCAGTAAACTATATTAGTCTCAGTGGGTTACAGAACAGTCAAATACAGTGGACAGTGGACAGTTGAGGGGAACTTCCTGTGTAATCAGCCCCCAATAAAGCCGCTCACACAGAGGAATTTAATTTGGGAGCCTCGGAAATAGTAGCCAGACGATAAAACCTGCCAATCCGGCTTGGAGCTCCTCTTTAATCCAACACCCATCTGGGACCCACCGAGTCAGTGACCCAGCCCCCACACCCATTAGCGGCAGGGTGGAGATGGGGGGGGCTGTTATTGTTTATGGAGAGGGGTTGGGGGTTAGGTGGGGGCCTGGTGGTTTATTTCAGCCTGGATACAGGTTTGGGAGTTAGATGGGGGTCTGGTAGGTCAGCCTGGCTACAGGTTTGGGAGTTAGATGGGGGTCTGGTAGGTCAGCCTGGCCTGGCTACAAGTTGATCTGTGTTTTATATTGCCTGTTGTTTTTTACAACTTTATTTTAAGTAGTTGTTTTTAAAGGTCAACCCCATAAAGAGTTCTTCTCTCTCATCCTCCCTCATCTCCCCTCTCTCATCCTCTCTTACCTCCTCCTCTCTCGTCTTCTCCCTCCTCTCTCTTCTCCTTTTTCTCCTCCTCTCTCTCGTCTTATCCCTCCTCTCCCTTGTCCTCTTCCTCTTCCTCTATCCCCTCCTCTCTCTCTCATCCTCTCTTCCCATTGTACTTTCCAGCACTTGTATTGGTGAGCCTCTGGTCCAAACCCACATATCAGTCACCTAGCTGGAACAAACAACCTATTATATCCTGGCAGCATTTTCTCCCCCCTGCAAGTCAGCCACACTCTCCAGCCCTCAGCTGAATGTCTGCTGTGTTTTCGGCTCTCCCACACCACAAAGACCTAGAAAAGCAGAGCTTTCACACAGAAGATCAGGAAACATTATTAAATCTGAGAGCAAGGTCTCGTATCTGTTTTACAAGCCTTTAATTATTTCCTTCATGAGATGGCGGCCAGACCTGCATCCCAAATGGCACCATACAACCTGAATAGGGCCCTACTTTTTACCAGGACTGCAGAGGGATTTGCGGAGTATGTTGTTGTTTAGGATGACTGGCTCACCCTTTTGGAGCTGGCAGGGTTACTGCAACTGGCTGTGGGAGAAGGGTGTCACAGGTCCATCAGAGAAGTGCCCACTCAGTGTCACCGTCTTTGGTACTCTCATTAGAGGCAGTGTCAACGCCTCTAGTCCTCTCATTAGAGGAAGTGTCACCATCTCTGGTACTCACTTTAGAGGCAGTGTCACCGTCTCTGGTACTCTCATTAGAGGCAGTGTCACTGTCTCTGGTACTCTCATTAGAGGCAGTGTCATCGGCTCTAGTACTTAACCGCTCAGAACAACACCGTTTTTTGGTGCATTTGACAATAAAAATACTTTGACTTTCTCGTCCTTGTCATTTACCAACTCTCTTTTTCTCTCTCTCTCTTTCTCCCTCTCTCTCTCTCTATTCCGCTTCATATTCTCTTGCACTGTCATCCTCTCCCTCTCTCTCATTCCTCTGGTCAACAGGCTCCGTCTTGCATAACCCAACCACATCGTTTTGGCTGAGAAAAGAGACGTCAGACGAAGTCAAGAGGGAAACGAAACATTTCCCAGTTCAAAGACAAACACCAGTCACTGGTCCTGGGACACAACCAAGCTCCGATCCCCCCTGACAGACTGATGATCTGGGTGTTGCTGGGGTCTTGTGGTTTACAGAGTCAATGAGACCACATTATCTGATCCCTCAAGACTAGTGGGCTCCGTTTCTGTCCAATAAATGGTCTTGGCAGCTGGAGTCAAGCCTTTCTAGAGGGAGAGCCACCAGAAACTGGCCTTCAAATGATTCAAACGGACCGCTGTGATTCGTCATTGATCAGTATTGCAGCTGTCACAGTAACTGTTTACAGATCAATAACCTCAGCCTGGCGCACGGATGGAACACATGGAACCATGCCACTGAGCCACCAGATCCCATACACTACTCTATAGACAGACAGACAGGGAGGTAGTGAGACAGGTAGGAAGACAGAGAGACAGGGAGGGAGGCAGATAGGAAGACAGTAAGACAGTAAGACAGTGAGGGACACAGAAAGGAGTGAGGGACACAGAAAGGAGGTCACAGGGAGGGAGGGAGACAGAGAGAGACACAGAAGATGTGGAGAGAGACATGGAGGGAGGAGTAAAATACAGAGGGAACTATAACATTACAAGAGGGGATCTTTGTGGGGGCAGCGTTGGTCCCAAACCCAATAATCAACATTATAAGAGGACATCGTTGTTCTGGGAAGGGGTTGGTCCCAAACCATTAACCAACCATTTCAAGCAGTGCATTTAGGAAGACTGAAATCCATCCGTTCACATTACAATTCATTACTCCAACTCAGACAACCTCCCTTCTCCTCTGCACACTGTCATTACCTCAACAGGCATTAGTAGTACTCTTTACCCCTGAAGTACTCTTTACCCCTGAAGTAGTATTTACCCCTGAAGTAGTATTTATCCCCTGAAGTAGTATTTACCCTGAAGTAGTATTTACCCCTGAAGTGCTCTATATCCCTGAAGTAGTCTTTCCCACTGAAGGAGGCCTTATTCCTGAAGTTCTCTTTACCACTGTAGTAATCTTTACCCCTGAAGTTGTCGTTACCGCTGTAATACTCTTTCCTGCTGAAGTACTGTTTATCACTAGAGTACTCTTCAGCGCAGTGTTTCCCAATCCTGGTCCTGGGGACCCAAACGGATGCACATATTAATTGTTGCCCTTGCACTCATACTCCAGAAACACTGCTTTACATCACAGACATATTCTCTCTCCAGAAAGCAGCTTAGGACCCCACTAAGAACCCAAACAACGCTTACATATACCCTGACTCTCCTATCTCTCTTCCCTCTCAGATATGATTGACAGAGATGTTATTCCCAGGAGATAATAACATGTCTCTAGACATCTTTCTTTAGCTCTGGTTAAACCACTGGTCCCAGCATCCAGACCCAGTTCTATTCCTCCCTCCTAGCCTCTCCTTCCCTCCCTCCCCCTCCCCGCTCCCTCTCCCACTCCTCTCCTCCCTCCCCGTCTCCTCTCCCTCCTTCCCTCCCCCTCTCTATCCTTTCCACCCTTGGCTCCTTCTCTCCCCTTTTCCTCTACCTCCTGCCCTCCCCCTCTCACTCTCTTGGTCCCTCTCTCAACACCTCCTCTATACCTCTTTCCATTCCTCCCTGGCCTCCACCTCTCTATGTCTCCCCAACTATATCTCTCCTTACCCCTACCTCCTCCTCACCCAGAGATTTGGAGTGATGATTTAGTTCCTCGTTCCACATGGAAGTGGAGCAGAGCCGTCACAGTTCATCAAAACACACACACACTCGTCCATGTTTTAACGCTAAAACGACACACTCAACACACATTTTGGACATCAAAGGACGCATAATTTAATTTTGAGGAAAAATACTTTAAGTGTCCACCAAGTGTATTCTGGAGTTACTTCCTGCCAGGTTGGCCCTGTCTGGGGTTACTTGGAATAAGGACAGTTGTTTACTAGTGAGTTTGTGTGACAGGGGTCAATATGGAAAGTATGCCTAAAACCGTGGTTAGACCAACAGGGTTTATTAGTGATCAAACTGTACTAGGACAGGGTTCATTAGTGATAGATTGTTGTTAAGACAGGGTTCAGTAGTGATAGAACTGTGTTAAGACAAGGTTAAGATATGATGTGTTCAAAATATGGGAGCTTTTGAGTTATTTTAGATACTCTTTAAAATTGATGGGTTTCAGATGTCTTGTGAATGTGGGCAGGGCCGCAGAGCCCATCCTTGGGAGCCTGGATGGAGAAGAGCTGCTGTAATGGTGGTATGACCAGGAGTGGCACGACGGAACAGCCTGTGTCGGTATGTAGGGTTTGAGCATTGCCTAAACTTAGAAAAGGGACGTATACTTTGCTGCTTTGTAGACAAATAGTATGGAAGCCAGCTTGTGAATGCAACATCGAACTGAATGCCAGGGGTGTGTCCAGAGGAACCAGGTGAAGAGGAGCAACCTGGGAGATCTGGACACATTGCCAGGGTTTGATGGCACAAGGAGAGAGCCGAACAAAACACTGAGTTACAGCATTCCAGACAAGCAATGAGAAGTGCCAAGATTATTACCTGTAAGACTTCTTTATGCCACAGGAGAGTGACCGATAGATATACGATAGATAGACCGATAGATAGACCGACAGATAGACAGACAGATAGACCAATAGATAGATAGACCGATAGACAGATAGATAGATAGACCGATAGACAGATAGATAGATAGATAGATAGATAGATAGACCGATAGACAGATAGATAGATAGATAGATAGATAGATAGATAGATCGATAGACAGATAGATAGATAGATAGATAGATAGATAGATAGATAGACCGATAGACCGATAGATAGATAGATAGATAGATAGATAGATGGACCGATAGATAGATAGATAGATAGATAGATAGATAGATAGATAGATAGATAGATAGATAGATAGACAGATAGATAGATAGATAGACAGATAGACCAATAGATCACCACTTTACATATCTCCCACCTGGCTCCTGTGACGTCGACGCCCACCATCAGCTGACCGTTGAGTGACAGCAGCTCGTCCCGTAGCTTGATCCTGCCACTG
This sequence comes from Novumbra hubbsi, assembly GCA_016801125.1. NCBI lineage: Eukaryota > Metazoa > Chordata > Actinopteri > Esociformes > Umbridae > Novumbra > Novumbra hubbsi. Next base: position 8,303 of record JACXGK010008036.1, read on the forward strand.
CGAGCCACAGGGCTCCTCTTCCTCACCTCGGTGACCCAGATGCACCCCACGTCCAGCACCGGACCCTGGTCCCCCCTTCTCCTCCGCCTCCCCCCCCCCTTCTTCCTGCCCTCCCCCTCCGGATCCCCAAATATGGGGATGTTACCGAAACTCAGTCCCAGCTCTGCCCCGTCCCCCTCCCGGCGGGTGAGGCACACGGCCTGTAGCTCCGCGTCCACCCCTCCGGAGGGCCACAGGGGCCTGAGAGTGGTGCTGCCGAGCTCGTCGGAGTCCGCGAAGTTGAGCTGGATGTACTCCATGAGTTTCTGTATGGCGGCCTGGCATACAGACATGTCCCCATGGGCGCTGACCGTGTTGCAGGCGTCAGCCTCAAACTCTGTTCCCTGGAGATGTAGAGTCACAAACTTGTTTAGGGGCAATTTTTTCAGACACTAAAAAATTCAATAAACAAATAATATGTTTTAAGAAAACTCAGTAGAACCACTGTCACGCAAACCCAGTTATGCATTCCATTTAGAAATAAGAATATTTGTATAAAGAGCATTGTTTAAAATACAGCAGTCTGGAATGCATTGTCAGGTAAATGTATCTAGAACTGTTTGGTTGATCAGAACCGTTGACTCTTACGATGTTCTAGAACAGTTTGCTAGATCAGAACAGTTGAGTCTTAAGGTGTTCTAGAACAGTTTGCTTGATCAGAACAGTTGAGTCTTAAGGTGTTCTAGAACAGTTTGCTTGATCAGAACAGTTTTGTTTCAGAATGCTGTTGGCTGGACATTCAGAACTTTCTTTCAGTGTTTTATCACATAATCGTAAAGACCTCCCGTTACTGTGGAAATGGACTCTCCCAGACTGAACGCTACACCAAATGTAGCACATCATACCTTAATAGAACTCAAATGTTATACCTGGAATGGTCTATTATTACAGTCTCTCATCTTTTACCTGGAATGGTCTTGTCATCGGCAGAACCTGATGTGAGCTGTACTCACAAACACAGCTCCGATCACTTTCATACTGTCATACTTTACATTCCATGAACACACCTGGTAGGAGTCCTGGTCTGGGTCTCTGCTGCTTGTGGACTTCTGGTCTGGGTCTCGATAGTGATCCTGGTACCGAGTCTGGGCTGCCAGGAGCCACTGCTCCAGCAGGAGGAGATGTCTCAGAGCATTCTCCTGGGTGACGGGCATGGTTGTTCGGGCTGGGCCAAACCAGAGCCCTCCTGCATCCTGGGTCCCACTCAACCCCGGACCTCCTCGACAGCACCAGCGCCTCGGTCCATTCTTCCTCTCTACTCAGGACGGGGGCAGACCCAGAGTACCAGGTCCGGTGTCTGCAGTCAATTATCACCACGTGAAAGACAGAAGCGGCGGTGTTCCTGACCTCATTTGGTACGAAAAACTGGCTAGTAGAAGGAGATGAAGAAGTTGAAGGAGGCTTGAAAGGAGGAGTAAAAGGACATGTAGAAGGAGGAGCAGGCGAAGTACGGAGACAGTGTCTGGAGGTACACAGGAAGCTGCCCCCCAACTCTGTCAGCTTACATCTCAGTCGGAGACGCTGTGTGTGTCATGACAAGCAGTGGGCCATGAGGTCGCCACCCAGAAACCCGTCACAGTGATTATAGTGACATGGCCTCATCTCCATAACAACAGACAGAACTGGGCCGCTGTCCACTCGCCTGGCAGGACTCCGGACCCAGCTGCGTGGAAAATGTCTGATAACTGCAAGTGACGAGGCAGGGGGTGTGTCCACGCTCATACACTGGTTCTGGGGGGGTGTGTCCACGCTCACACACTGGATCTGGGGGGTGTGTCCACGCTCACACACTGGTTCTGGGGGGTGTGTCCACGCTCACACACTGGATCTGGGGGGTGTGTCCACTCTCATACACTGGATCTGGGGGATGTGTCCACTCTCATACACTGGTTCTGGGTAGTCCCTTAGGCGTTGTTCACCTACAAAGAAATAATAAGTTGTAGAATTTACTATATTGGGAATAGGTTGGTCTAAAATAGTGTACTATATTGGGAATAGGTTGGTCTAAAATAGTGTACTATACTGGGAATAGGTTGGTCTAAATTAGTGTACTATACTGGGAATAGGTTGGTCTAAATTAGTGTACTATATTGGGAATAGGTTGGTCTAAATTAGTGTACTATATTGGGAATAGGTTGGTCTAAATTAGTGTACTATATTGGGAATGGGTTGGTCTAAAATAGTGTACTATACTGGGAATAGGTTGGTCTAAATTAGTGTACTATACTGGGAATAGGTTGGTCTAAATTAGTGTACTATATTGGGAATAGGTTGGTCTAAATTAGTGTACTATATTGGGAATAGGTTGGTCTAAAGTAGTGTACTATATTGGGAATAGGTTGGTCTAAAATAGTGTACTATATTGGGAATAGGTTGGTCTAAAGTAGTGTACTATATTGAGAATAGGCTGGTTTAAAGTAGTGTACTATATAGGAAATAGGGTGTAATTTTGAAGAAAAAGCATTACAAAGCAAGCTGGTTCAGAGACATACTGTATGTACACATCAACACACGGCACACACAGACACAGATAATTTGTGCTCTTTTAACTACAAAGCTTGCTCTAAGGACTACCATGACCTTATAAACCCACCATCTTAGGGTCAGTTCCATTCTAGTCTACTCATAAAGTAATACTTTGGGATTTTTCTCCAGTGGAATTGCCCCCCCCCCAAAAAAATAATACAATTACCAGCACATGGATTTTTTATCTGAGTATTTTCTCAAGTTGGAAGATTTTTTAACTGCTTGCAGCCTGTTGACATAATGGCGCTCCCAAGCCCTGTAGAAATGCCTTCTGGGTTTAAATGGCCCAGTTCCTTTGGTTGAGTTCTACTGACTGAGTTCCATTGGCCGAGTCTTATTAGCTGAGTCTGATTGGTCGGGTAGTAAACCCATGAATGGGTGTGTTGAAGTCAATGAAGTGTGAATAAAAAGTGGAACTAAGGATTTAAACGATAGCACTTGAAGAAAAAGGCTCTCTTGAGAAACACAGGCAGACAGCCAGATGCAGACAGACAGATGCAGACAGACAGATGTAGGTCCTCTCCATCTACTCCACCCTCCTGAGCACTCTCCCAACCCCCATTTCTCAGGGGTAAAGGAAGTTAGTCGTCCTTTAGGAATAACAATGGGTTCTCGATGGACTAAGCTCATTAAAGGTTAAGCAGTACACATTTAAAAAATACATATACAAATTGAATATACAGTGAATATACAGTTTCCCTGAATCACAGACACTTCAAAATTACACCGATGTATGTGCTTGTGTGTGTGTGTAGAGCTGCAGGCAACATTAACATCCTCCCCTACAGTGGTGATAATACCAGCCGTGACCCACATGAGGAGGGGCACACACACACACACTGATGATTTAAATGTTCCACAGGGCGCTGGGATTGGGGAGATAATCTGTGTGAATGTGGCGATGTCTGCATTGAGACACAATGGCCTGAGCTTTCCTGTCCCGACAGACTGTGAGGAGACAACACCAGAGCCACTGAGAGGGTTCTCTCCTGACGGCTGTTTCAGTGTAGGTGACATGTGGCAGGATTTAGTACAGAACATTAAACATGTGGCAGACCCCGGCCTTCCGTCTGGCATACTGGCTAAACAAGATTTCAGTCTTTTTGATTGTACAACAGAGCATCCAGCATGGACCTTTACTGGATGGGTTGGGAAGTGCTTGTCCCGTCCAGATCAGTGAGTAGAGCCTGTTTATGTGAACTCTTGTCTCCAGTTCATTTACTTTCATTTTTTCATGTAACCTGTCCCAAACACTTCGGCAGCCATTAGGATGAAACCCACAGCACATAGTCACAGACCGGCGCTGTAGATCTGATAGGGAACCCTTCCAGAACTAATAACCTCCAATATCAACACTCGGGTTGGGTGTTCCAGGGCCCGGTACTTCTCAAAAACCTTCTTGGTGGACTGTTTGGTCCGTGTTCCATAGCTTTACTGTCATCCAGTCATCCAGTCATACTCTGTACCAGTCATCGAGTCACGCTCTGTACCAGTCATCGAGTCACACTCTGTACCAGTCAACCAGTCACACTTTGTACCAGTCATCTAGTCACACACTGTACCAGTCAACCAGTTACAACCTGTACCAGTCATTCAGTAACACTCTGTACCAGTCATCGAGTCACGCTCTGTACCAGTCAACCAGTCACACTTTGTACCTGTCATTCAGTCACACTCTGTACCAGTCATCGAGTCACGCTCTGTACCAGTCAACCAGTCACACTCTGTAACAGTCAACCAGTCACAATTTGTACCAGTCATCCAGTCACACACTGTACCAGTCAACCAGTCACAACTTGTACCAGTCATCTAGTCATGCTCTGTGCCAGTCATCCAGTCTCGCTCTGTACCAGTCATTCAGTCACACACTGTACCAGTAAACCAGTCAACCAGACACACACTGGTAAGCTTGAACTGAATAAAAACTTGGAATGTAATCGATTTCCATGTTGATTTCTGTTGACTTTGTTCTCAGACGCCACATCATGTAGAGGTGAGTCATTAATGACAGATTTCGCTCTGGGTTCCAACCTGAGAAACTGCAAACTCCCCTGGAGAGAGTTTAGGCTTCCAACGTTCATCATGGTTGAGAACATTCTGGCACCTCGTCATGCTTACTAGCCTAACTGTGTTGAGTAGATGAACGAAACAGAGACAGAGATAAGCATGATCACTCTGCAGTAAACCTGACTGGAGTGGTTCAAACCCAAGTCAGACAGTAATCCTGACTGGAGTGGTTCAAACCCAGTTCAAAGAGTAATCCTGACTGGAGTGGTTCAATCCCAGGTCAAAGAGTAATCCTGACTGGAGTGGTTCAAACCCAAGTCAGACAGTAATCCTGACTGGAGTGGTTCAAACCCAGGTCAAAGAGTAATCCTGACTGGAGTGGTTCAAACCCAGGTCAAAGAGTAATCCTGATTGGAGTGGTTCAATCCCAAATCAGACAGTAAACCTGACTGAAGTGGTTCAATCCCAGGTCAAACAGTAAACAGGGCCAATCGCTATCCAAGAGACAGGGTTCGTGAGAAAGCAACAAAAGGAGACCTTCTGAGGCGTGCCACAATAAAAAGGAGGTCTTCTGAGGCGTGCCACAATAAAAAAGAGACCTTCTGAGGCGTGCCACTATAAAAAGGAGGTCTTCTGAGGCGTGCCACAATAAAAAGGAGACCTTCTGAGGCGTGCCACTATAAAAAGGAGGTCTTCTGAGGCGTGCCACAATAAAAAGGAGGTCTTCTGAGGCGTGCCACTATAAAAAGGAGACCTTCTGAGGCGTGCCACTATAAAAAGGAGGTCTTCTGAGGCGTGCCACTATAAAAAGGAGGTCTTCTGAGGCGTGCCACAATAAAAAGGAGACCTTCTGAGGCGTGCCACTGTAAAAATTAGGTCTTTGTTTTTGCAATACGTTCCAAAACAAAATTCTTTCAATTCTCAAAATGTTTACTTTTAAAAAGTAGCAATTCTGCAAATTTTGCATGAGGTCGATAAAACATGGGTAGCAAGTTATTCTACTGCAGGTAAAAATATATTTTCCTAAATACTTATAAAAGGTTTCACCCTGCTGACTTTCATAAATAACAGTGTAAGTGATCACTTTACCATCCTAGGTTACGTTATACTACGAATGAACATTAGAAATTGATATATCATGCAGGTGACATGATATTACGCTGTTTTGAGTCGTGTTAACATCCAAGGTTATGTTATATCAAAGTGTTATGAATCCACAGGAAGTTAACTACAGACTGCTCTTTACAGGGTGGATCAATACAATCCAGTCCACAACACCACCACGTCCCGCCTCCCGTCCCTCGACCGTGGCTGAGGCAGGGCCCCAACTCCCCCTGTAGAGCTGTCAGGCTGCAGATGGCGCGGTAGCAGAAGACAAGCTGGGGGCCATGATGGCAGGAATACTGGGGACACTTTAGGAGCTCCCAAACAGCACGGGAGGGGAACATTAATGCATGTGTACTCCAGCCAAGAAAAACTAGTCAATGTTTAGCTCCACCCTCTAGGATGGTTGTGCTTTGCTGGTGGTTAGGGCATCTGTGTGTGTGTGTGTGTGTGTGTGTGTTTGTCTGTGGTTATAGGAGCCAAAGTGTAGAGATCTAAACAGTAAACAGGCATTCAGCTCAGGGTTTCACAGGGACCTGTTTCTGTTTTAAAGAGCTCTAAACTTAGACGGCCGGACCACAGGCTGGAGACAAGCAGAGGAGGGAGAGGAGGAGAGAGTGATGGTGAGAAGAGGAGAGGAGGAGTAGAGGAGGAGTAGACAAGAAAGGAGAGATTTATATTCTGCATGCAACAAAAGGCCTGGACTGCCAGGCCCTGTGCCTCAGCTACAGACACAAACCGGTCACTCCTCTGCTACAGACACAAACCCGTCACTCCTCTGCTACAGACACAAACCGGTCACTCCTCTGCTACAGACACAAACCCGTCACTCCTCGGCTACAGACACAAACCCGTCACTCCTCTGCTACAGACACAAACCGGTCATTCCTCTGCTACAGACACAAACCGGTCATTCCTCAGCTACAGACACAAACCGGTCATTCCTCTGCTACAGACACAACCCTGTCATTCCTCAGCTACAGACACAACCCTGTAATTCCTCAGCTACAGACACAACCCTGTCATTCCTCAGCTACAGACACAATCCAGTCATACCTCAGCTACAGACACAATCCAGTCATTTCTCAGCTACAGACACAATCCAGTCATTTCTCAGCTACAGACACAATCCAGTCATTCCTCAGCTACAGACACAATCCAGTCATTCCTCAGCTACAGACACAAGTGGACTATTCCGCTGATCAACATGCTGCTCCCTTCCTGCAACCATTCACACTAAATACACTGTTGTGTTTTCTTACGCTAATCCCAGCACTCTCTGCATGAGAGAAGATATGTTATTTCTCCCAGGTCGAGGACTTCCGGAAAGCAGTTTCAATAGAGTATAGATGTAATTAACTAATGCCCCAATGACATGGGCTGACTGCATGACTGTCTGTCTTTCTGGGGGCCTGGCTGGGTTTAGTTCCGCTAGTGTGAGAACACCTGAGACCTTTACCGGACACTTCATTCATTAAAAGTATTTATGCAGCTCTGTGCAGCACATACACTACCGCTCCCAATAAAGTCAATGCATTGTTCATGTTGTAAATCACTATTGGAGATGGAAACTGATAAGAGGCCCAATGGAATATCTACATAGGTGAATAGAGGCCCAATGGAATATCTACATAGGTGAATAGAGGACCAATGGAATATCTACATAGGTGAATAGAGGCCCAATGGAATATCTACATAGGTGAATAGAGGCCCAATGGAATATCTACATAGGTGAATAGAGGCCCAATGGAATATCTACATAGGTGAATAGAGGCCCAATGGCACGATGTGTTTGCTAATCCAAGTTTGTCATTTTAAAAAGGCAACACCTAATTGATCATTAGAAAACCCTTTTGTGATTATGTTATCAGCCCAACCAATAGTTGATTAGAAGAAGATACAATTGACCTTCTTAGACTAGTAGTCAGCGGCCTAGAAGACCAGCATCCTGAA
>JACXGK010008037.1:0-10304 GCA_016801125.1 Novumbra hubbsi
CCCCCCCCCCCCCCCCCCCCCAGTGAACAGAAGAGACATGAACCTTGTCACACCGCTGGATGCCTGCGCCGATATCAAACGGAGAAACTATGAAAGTCAGAGAAACGTTTTTCACGTGGAAGTAAAGCTTTTGGCAACATTTCCTGAGTAGCTTTTTAGTCTCTCTCGCTGGCCTCTGGTTTTGCCAGATGGCGCTCGCTCTCAATCCCCACTCACAATCAAGATTAAGATTACACTATTCCACACACACACACACACACACAGAGAGACGCACGGTCGGTCGGATGGACGGACGGACGAACAGGCGGACAGACCGTGCACAACACTCAAATGCGTCACACACATGTTCATACTTATACTATTAGCGGGCTGTCTTTCGCCACCCTGCTATTTCCGTTAATTCTCTAAATCCGTGCTGTTTCCCAAACGAATATGCCCTTGATAAACAGATTCTGGTGATATAACACAAGCTTTTAACAATGTCCTTCTAAATAGGCAGAATCCTGCCCGGGGATGCGGTTGTCGAAATTACAACTGAGGCTTAAACTGAGCAGCTTTAATCATTGATCACAGAAATTCAAGGTTGGAGGAGTGGCGTGGATTAAAGTATTTTTACCACAAAGCCACATATCCACTCTGATCTGACAGAGAGGGAGAGAGAGAGAGAAAAAGAGAGAGAGAGAGAGGGACAGAGAGAGAAAGAGACAGGAGATTGACGAGGATAGATTGACGAGGATAGAGCAATAGAGAGAAAGTCCTGCTGTCACTGGATAGCACAGTGATTCTGTCGACCGTCGTCCACTCTTCCCCCGCCTACCACCTGCTCCTTCCAGGCCCGTGGGCAGCACAGCATGAAGCAGCTACCATGGGCTTTCTGGAAAACTACTCGGAGATCGATCCTGTCACTTTGAACCTCTGCATCCTCATCGCCAGCTATGTTATCTTGCTTCTGGTGTTCCTGATATCTTGCATAATGTACGACTGCCGAGGCAAAGATCCGACCAAGGAGTACGCTCCGGACCCGGTACCGACCCAGTCGCCCATACGACTGGTGGTGATGCAGCAGACCCCTTCGCCACAACAGCACCGCTGGGACCAGGCCAACATGGTCACCTCGTACGAGCCTCAGCCCAGTCCGGACTTCAGGGAGAAGAAGAGCACAATGGTCTGACAGGTGTTGATGGACTCGGTCCAAAGCCTGCCGGAACTGTCACAGGGGGATCTTATTTTGTACATGTGCTGTTGTTTTTGTATCTGTATATAAATTCACTTTTTTGAGACTGTTCTTCCTGGTGGTCGGGGAAAATGCTAGGATTTGACCTGCGAAAGACCCGTCTGCGACGGTAAGAGGACTCTCTGCAGTGTTGACCGTGTGTAGTGTTGATCGTGTGTAGTGTTGATAATGCGTAGTGTTGATCATGTGTGGTGTTGGTCAACGTGAAATCTCTCTTAAGATTGTTGTTTTAAATGTCAATCTGCAGGAAGCAGATTATCACAACTGATAATCAACATGGCATTTAGCCACCGTAGGCCTACTGGTTGTTGGAGAGGAAAATGCAAGAGAACTTTATCTGTTTAAATCTAATACATATAGGCGAATTTCATATGCAGTTTTAAAGAGTGACTTGTTTTTCCCCTCTCAGTGTCATCTTGCTTCGCTACTTAAATGTAAAATGTTATTTGATTGAACTTTTTCATCAGTCGTGAAACTCAATAACGAGTTGATTACAAAGTGTGCCTGTGTATTTTCAGATTTCTTGTGGCTGGTGTATCTTGTTTATTGGCAAACTAAGGGAGACAAATATATAATCGTCTCAATAAAGTAATCTTCCTCAGTTCAGCCAAGGAGAACTCCTGTGAGGCATAAACGATCATCTTCTTATTAGACATGCTTCTTTAATCAATCTTCCAACCACCATGAGAAACCCAATTACAATAGTACCTGCTAACCCTTTGGCTCTGAAGCCAAGGCATGTGATTGGCTGAATCAAGTCAAGCAGCAAGCTGATGAATGTAAATCAATAAATAAAAACATGCAATGTAATTATTTATATTTCGAAGTTAACAAGTTAGATACATTAACTACATTAAAGAAACAAATGGTAAAAGAAACACAATTGCTTTGTATCCTCCTTCAAGTGCTTCCAGTTTTGAATAGCGTCTCTGTAGTACCTGCGTGTACTAAATCCCCGAACAAATATTATTATTATAATATTTATGTTTGTATTAATAATGACACAAAACACATTTCCTCTCCACGTCTCCTATTGATAAGCACATTGACTATCCTTTCTAAATTGTGTTTTCCTTTGATATTGGCTGGGTCGTATCAGGGTGTGCAAATATCACATTGACCTTTCCAACAAAGAGCTGCACAATCTAATGCTGATAGAGGGGTTGGCAGCCCAGGCACGCCGACCCCTGACGGCGTAGTCCGGACCGCCCGGGGAAGTTGTCCCGTTGCCCTCCGGGATACAGAGCAAATGCCATGCAGATATGATGGCAACACTGTATTCCCGAGCGCCAAAACGAATTACTATGTAGGTCGGGCTCTACACGTCCCACGAGAAGTACTGTGCATATGGATTGGTGTGACTACCAGGATGTCATTCACCAGATTCGCCCAATGAGTGCAGAGATTGAAAAAGAGACGGGGGGAATGAGAATGTGATACAGAGTGGCATAAAAATCCTTTATCTAAACAGATCAACATGTATAAGCGTGTTCCTTCATCACATACAAAAGTGGATGCCAGGAGTAACGATCAGATTCTGGTATTAATCCATTTTCTTCACTGGCACTTCCCATACGCTGTGTGTTTTCCGGTAGACGCTTGCGTTGTCTTTTTTTCGGTTGTAATGGGCAAATATTCCCTTTCTATAAATCACTTCTCAGACTCCCCTGCACCATTAGTCTACATGGTGAGGCAGGGGTTCTAGCAAGACAATTATTGAGAACTTAACCCGCAAGCTGTAATGAATCTCTTGCATGCAAAGTTGAAGTTATCTCCAGTAATCATACATTCAATAGGTGTGACAGAAACCTGTAGTAGTCATTGCCATAACCAGCACCTGTATACACCAAAATAGCTTTGCCAAAATTGGACTTGGAATTAGCCTACTTTAGTTCTGCTTCTCAGAAATGCTTTATTTATGCACAATAGCCCTGAGCTGGCAAAACAACTACAAATACCTACATGAGGAAGTTACAGTATAACAACACAGTACAGTACCAACCCCCTACTAATTAGGTATTTACAGGAAGAGACATTTCTTGAAGCATTAAAAAAGATTTCTCAAAAGCTGAAAAGAAAAAAAAGTTTTATGCTTCAGATAATCTCTAGCAATCTGAAAGGATCATGTTCATCTGAGTATTAAGATGCAAAAAGCTTTACCACCAAGATAGAGTTCCAAATAAACCCCATCTAATGATCAAATATATGGAACCAAATGATTCTGACATATTCTAAAAGGTCTGAGTTCTAACAAAAATCACAATGTTCCAATTATAGTTAAAGCCTTGTAAGTGTTGTTTCATCCGTAAATATCAATGTTGCACTAATATGTTAACAAATTGCGAGGTATCACTCATGCCTTAATCCACCAGTATTATTATCGATTCCCTAACCGTGAATTGTGAAATTCCTTTTTTCCAGACCTGTTATTGTCATCCATTGTGTTGTAATTCCCTGTCTTCCATTTTAGAGGTGGTGTACTCCAGCCAGAAAGAGTAAGCCAATTACAGGACATTTTAACCCCGGCACCACGTGTCTTCCTGAAGCCTCTATGATCCTGTGTATAGTCCCACTCTTTGTCACACAGTACGAACAGATGTTTTGGGTCCCAAATTTGGGTCCCAAACTATGGTGGCAAAACCTAATTATTTTAAACTATCGATAAAAATAGGTAACATACAAGACTGTGACAGTGTTGCTGAATGGTTAACATAATACCATACCTAAGTGATTTTTAGATCTGTAAAAGCTAGCTGCTAGCCTTTCTCATTTTTGCTAACCTGCTGGAACTTGTCACAATGATGGGACGTACAGTAAGTAATTGTATCCAGCAAAACATGCTGCAAACAGAAAGAACAGGTAGTACATCTAAGTTTATAGCATGAAAGGCTACAATCGGAAAATGAATTTAGTATCTAACTATATATGTTTTGGGATTGCAGTGGAACAAATCCAACAAGTTGGAATAATGTGCTAAATCAAACCTTATTCAACAAAGAAATCATGAAATGGTTCATTGGCACTACGTAAGAGAGATATGTAAGGAAGCCAGACTGCAATTTTTCAAAACACACCTGAACATGCCACAATTCAGGGAAAGTTTACATTGACATATGAGTCAAATTCAGACCCTTGTGACAAAGTATACCATTACAATGCCTATATGAAACCAAAATATTCAAATAAAAGTACACTTCCCATACAGTCAAATATCAAGATGGTTTGGTAAAGTTTTGGGATTACATTGCTGACTCAAGCAATGTTTTCCATAAATCGGACAATGCAACAGCACTTTGAAGCACAATGTCGAAACGGGTGTCAGAAAACTCACAGAACTGGATCAGTTTGCACAAGAACCAACCGCAAACCGCCAGTACAAATGTGCAGAAGCTTATCCAAGGAGCAGTTGGGTCTAGCGTGTCAATATTGATTTTCGTTTATTTTCTGATCTCCAAGTTGATTAGAGACCGTGTGGGTTGTTTACAGAAGGGCTCAAGTGTCAATACATTGGCCATGACTGCACCGAGTAAAGAGTGTAACATGGCTCAAATGGCCCAGTATATTCACAGAGATGTAAAAGTGTTTGAAGTGTATATGGGATTATGATTGCCGTTGGCTGTGTGTTTGTGAAGGTGGAAGAAAGGCCAAGCTGTTTATGACATTAATTCTTGATCTTCAATTGCAAGGAGGTGTATGTCCCCATGTCAAATGTATGTGGTGTAATTTTGCCAGCAGCTAGCAATTTTAGATGATTTAAACTGATTGGATCACCCCAAACAACTGTGGATAGTTTAAAAAAAGCAATAAAATTGCTCTGTTAGCTTGTTTTGCAAAGATTACGAACAAATATAATCCTAGAAACTCATCAAACAATAATCAGAAAGACAATGTCAGCACATCAGACTTGTGTTTAGTTATATAGACAGGACAACAGTAAACGTGATGTACCCAGAAAGCTGCATTGCCCCTTGGGAAAATCAATGTAATTTTGTAAACGTTATCATCGAGTCCAACTTTTGGTTGGACTCTTCTCTGTAATTGATAGTGTGCAGTAAATCAATTTGCCTTTCACTCTGTCTGAAAAAAAATGTTTAGGCCAAGGTAGTGTTGGTTAAATCATGTATTATATTTCACAAACACATTTGATTTTGATGAAGAAAAAAAAAACAGTACACAAGAAACCTCTTAATATAAGCGACCAAGTACAGTTGAGAAGATGTTGTTAAGTCACAAGACATTTAAATAGAACTGTAAAACTGTGTAAGCGGTTCATGGGACAGCCAAATGCGCCCTTACCTAGAGCAAAAATGCAGAACACATTTCTTTTCAAAGGAAATATATCATTACTAATAACATGTATCAAGGCAGTTTGTGCTTCATAAAAAAAAAAATGTCTATTCGCATGAAGTGGCTGGCTCAAGCTAGACTGGATGTAGCCAAAGGTTTTTGTTTACATAATAAAAAAAATGTCACTCCATTTCATGCAAAACCTTCAAGTGTTTTGATTTGCTAGTTTCAAAAGATGACATCATTGAAACTCCTATGTAAGGATCATATTCCATGTTTCATAAACATCTGGAATCACAGGGCAGTGACTTGCTGCCTGCCACTCAAAATCTCAGTTATGATTGACAGCTGATTAACACAAACTCCTCGACTGGAGAAATCATTCCTCGGGTGAGGTCGTTTCCCCAGGGGATAGTATCTTGTGCAAGAAGTGGATTTAACTTTCATGAATTATGTTCAATACATTTTAGGCCAGGTTCACTTTTATAATCCTTACAACTTTTTTTTTATAAAACCCGAGAGATGAAATCATACTTAAAGGCTTAACCCTCTGTACAAAAATGACATAAGGGGATGGTTATGCATGTTTCCCCAAATACTTATTCTGAGTTAATGCAAACATTTAAACTAGATAGATTTGGATATATTATCTCCAATTGCATGCATATGCTGGTTATTAATGTTTATGAAGGGTGACGTGCATCCCCACCAGTGTAAAGTTGGGTCAGTGTGAGCTTATGCTGCACTCTGGTTGGAATATCAGAAGAACAAAAACTACTGACATGTTCCCGTTTTGAAACTCATTAAGCCTGGATATCGCACTTAAGGTCTTACGTAAACAGCAATTTGTCGTGTTATCTAACACGTTCCTGAATGATCGAGTTACCACACTGTCACTGTGAACTCTGCGGGGGTGTCACCAGATACCTTGTTGATGTGCAATTCAAAATAGCAATTAAAAACCGAGCAAAGCTCATTTACTCATTTGGATGAAGTAACATTTTAATAAAAAAAAACACTGTGCATACTATACGCGAAACCAATTAATAGGCTGTACTGGAATGTATTTATACAAAGTATAAGTACCGCTATTTAGGCCGGATCTATAAATCAAAATATATTGAGGTAATATTTACATATATATGTCTATATGTATTAACATATATTAAACTTTTGGCCACATTATTTATTTCAACATACGTTTTTCTTTTTTTTTAAATACTTGGGAAGAAAACACACTTTGATATGAGGATGTATGATGTCCAGAAATTCTACAGCCTACACGATAAAATATCCTACAGTGTTTTACTAATATTTGAAGACAGCAGATACTTGATTATTTGATATATTTAGCTAATATATTTAAATATGTTTCCGTTGTTAATATATTCATATTAAATACAAGATATTAATCTTAGTGCCTTTACAAAATATACTCTACTTGTCCAATTAAGTGTGTTGGTATTGGGAAAATTGGGCGGTGTTAACGCGTCCACAATTTCTGAATATGAACACAACGTGTGAATTTCCATTTTTTATACACCTGGTTTTGAACCGGGTCATCGGGTTGAAAGTGGGGGACGCGCATAATTTTGTTTAAAACGAAAGTTTCGTCATCGGGTGAAAGTGGGGAAAGAAGATAATTTAGCTTTAAACGAAAACCAATCTATGCGGTCTGCTTTGATCACTGACAGCGAATCGCAGTCTGGCGACTTCAGCGAAGAGCATTAAGGCCTAGTAATAACAGGCTTGTCTCTATAAAGAATGAATACAACGTTTTGAAACATTAATATAGCCTATTTTAAAAAATTATTCAAAAAAGCATGGCTATAATATGATTTTTTAAGAAAAAAAATTTATTTCGAGAAATCAGACCTATGCATTTTGGTTCACAGTAAAATTCGATTAGTAATCTGTCAACAGGCTTATTACAGGTGCCAACTGACAATATTTTCTTGTGTTGAGCGGCCTTGGACCTCAACCTCCTGGACGCCTGTTTTAAAATGTCGAATGCTCTAAACAAACACCCGCTTCCGTCGGTCTAGCCAGAATTAACATAATTCCCGGATTCTTGCTTATAGAATGTCTATCATGGTGTGACAGATGTTAACACCCCCTTCACCCAACCACACTATCAGACCGGCTTTGTCTTGGATTGGTCTGATAGAACAATGCTCTATATTTTAGGGCCATTATTGGTCCAAGCATCCGTCAATTAAAATCTCTTGACAAGGGGAGGGAAAAATACGTTTCATTCGAGAATCGGAACACCGCTGGGGTGTATAGGGGCTGCAGTACAAGTGTCTTTGCTAAATGAAAACTATAATTTTAATCGGTTAAAGCTTCTAAATTAATATTTGATTTCCATAATGGTACTAAGAAAAAGACTAAAATAGTGTTATTGGTATATTGCTTTGGACTGTGTCCGGGTATCTTTGTACAGAGCCAGAAAATTGATTAGCTTGAGGCCCAGTTAGCGTTATCAACTAATGTCCTCTGACCGTGGCTGACTAATATTATTTCCTGATTACCCATACGTTTTGCGTGAAGGCGTAGAGATGAAGAGAGTGAACACACTTCAAAGGTAGGTTAGTTAAAAAGTGTCGGTCACTTAGTGTTTGTATGCTTTTGGTTTAGCTATAGTTCGCTAGTAGGCGTTTAGTTATTTGGGCTTGCTAGTGAACCTAGCTTCTGTAGGTAGCAATCTATGCTTACGTTCGATGATAATGGCATTCACTCAGCGAGCATCATGGCTTGTTACATTTTATCCATGGATGAATACATGAAACATAGCTATAGTATAACATGTTACTATTGTAGCTTACTACATTCTACAAAACGGTCAAAATGCTGCCACAAATGGCCGTTAATATAACCCCTAAAAATGACATTGTGGCAAAGTACCCAGTACCGCTCCTTTGCTTTTTAGGGATTTTGCAGGGAAGCAATACTATTATTGTATTAGTTCTAGCTGATAAGTATTGTTCAAGGTTGATGATGTTTTAAATTAAAATGATATAAGGCATGTTTGAGTGTGAAAGCTTGCCTGATGTTAAAGGCCACATCATGAAGATGGTTATGTGATTTTTGGGAGAACACAATCCTTCATTGCTATTGCCATTAAAGACTTCAGCTATTTTAATGTAGTCGATTTAGCGTGATTTACATGTTCATTGGCTGTTACACCTTATTTGCCTGTCATTGGTCAGTCCCTACACTCCCACTCATGCCTGGACATGCCAACTGACTATGT
Organism: Novumbra hubbsi; assembly: GCA_016801125.1. Lineage (NCBI taxonomy): Eukaryota > Metazoa > Chordata > Actinopteri > Esociformes > Umbridae > Novumbra > Novumbra hubbsi. The sequence goes on from JACXGK010008037.1 coordinate 8,775, forward strand.
AGTGGTGCCATAACAAACGAGTGATATTGCCAACTTTGACAGTTCACTTTGGATGGAGCTCTGGTTCCAAGTACTAAGACCTGTCCTAACATATCATTCCCACATGCCATTTAAAAGCACAGTAAACAATGTTCTCTCCGATTCAGTGCCTAAATGGACAAGTAGTAGAGGCTTCTTGCGATAATGACCGTAGCTTTTGCTTGGGTCAAGGCACTAGTGCCTTATCTATCTATTATGTTGGTTTTGCGAATGGCCAGATTGAAATTGATTACTAAATAATTTAATTTAAAATCATGCAAAGTCCGAAGCTGTGTTCCATGATATAACTAAACACAGTGTAGCAACCATCATTGGGAACTCCAGCCAAGCAAATCATTAGACTGTGTTGGTGTGTTGTAAGGTGTTACTGATTCACCCGGCTAATGGACCGAGGTCTCTCAATGCAATATTATCTTGTCTGTCATGGCTTGTAATTCAATCAAGAAATCATAAACTGACCAGTAAGAAATAATGTAGTTGTGGTCTTGAATAACCAAAAGTGATTAACATGTTCCAAACACTGTCAAGAATCAACACATGCTAGCACATTCAGATTGCAACCTTGCCACAAGGTGGCACTGTAACAGGTTTAACGCATTATGGTTAATGTCAATTGTGGCCTTAATGTTTGAGCTACAGGACTGTAAAATATGTATTTTTAAACATGCATGCATGGATGATATTTATTCAAGATGTGGTGTAAATTTGTCCTGTTGCCCTGGCGAAAAGGTTTAAAAGAATTCAACAAATTGACAATTTTGCAAAATCTATAAAAACATAACTGCATGCTGAGTTTTTCTATCTGGCGAGTACAGTAAGGAGTACAAAAGGAGTTGATAGCGGGATAGTGAGATTAAACTGGCACTATAGTGCCAACACTGAACTCTGGCATTGCCGCTGTCTTCGGGGGTTCAAGCGGCAAAGCATAAAACCCTCTCATATTTGTTGTTACATAATTATTAATATTATTCTACTGATTCTTCGGTCAGTGAAAATGTGTTCAGCTAACCAGTGAATTATAGTTAAGTTTGGCTGCATGGGTACACAGTTTGACAGGAAAAAAAATGTCCAACATAGTTGAGTACAGAATTATGTCTTTGAATGTCAATGTCCAATACATCCAGATGGCAACAAAATGGGCCCACAGCCTGAACATTGGTGCTTGAAGCAATGTTTGTCTCTGAGATGCACCGTCTATTATGTCATTTACAACACAATGATATTTTACCTGAGCTGCACTTGGCAATGTTATGCGTTATCAATATGAGTATCCTAAGTGTCTTTGATTGCATTTTTTTCTTTAATTAGCAGAAATTCTGTTTTAATTCAGTTCTGTTTCAAAATGTTTCATTGATTGAGACCGGGTGATGTCTACCACAACTGCCACACTCCCGTCTCGTTTGTTCAAAAAGTCAAAAAGAGAAGAGATGGTGGCAAAAATCAAGTCGCAATAATGGAGCAAAAAAAAAGTCTAATAAATGGTCCCTTTCC
>JACXGK010008037.1:10404-23617 GCA_016801125.1 Novumbra hubbsi
AAAAAAAACCGTCCCCATTTAGCAGTGCGGTTTAAAGCCTCCCCACACCTTTGATGATTGTTGCCAATTTGCATTGGAACTTCCCAGCCACTCTTAAATCTAGACCGTTGTGGTTGTTTTGGTGCTACGGAAATGTTCCCTAATCCACTACACCAGCGAGGAGGCATCAGATAACCAGGTTTAAACAGTAGCTACTCATAGTCTTCCAAGCAAACTGCCCTGGTAACACTTGCCACATGTTGTCATATATTTCAGGTTCATGAATAGGCGGGCCTCTGCTAACTGCCGTTACCAGCCCACCTGCTACGAGCATGCAGCAAACTGCTACACTCATGCGGTGAGTTCACAATCTCCTTGTTATATACGTGAAAAATATGCTTCGACGTGACCACCATCTTCCAACCACAAGAACAACAAAGAACAAAAAGCAGCTGAGTTACAAGAAATCCTGCCAGCAGTTTGGATGATGTTACCACAGGACGGCTATATGATTTTTTGAATGTTGCTTTTGCACCTTAAAAATGACACAACACTTGTTGTTTTTGGCCCCCGTGCTCAAGCCTATTGACCGGGTGTTGATAGAGAGAACCCATTCATTGTGTGTGTACCTTGCAGCTCCTCATCGTGCCATCGTTTCTGGGCATGGCCCTGTTGCACTGGCTCTCAGCCAACAACTGGGAGAAGATCACAGCCTGGGTGTACGGCATGGGCCTGTGTGCTCTCTTCCTGGTCTCCACTGTGTTCCACATCGTCACCTGGAAAAAGAGCCACATGAGGTAAAGACGCAACTGAAGGTGTTGTGTCCCTCTAGGCTATTGAAATGTAGCCTAGTCCCGGTGCCCAGGTCATTATGTGAATATAAAGGGTTAAAATGAATATTCCAGGAAATTAACCCATTTGAAATGGGTGCTGTATCCGTTATAATCAATGCAAGAAATTGTCAAATGCTTCCACCCCCTTCAAATCCAAAGCAGACAGATGGTTCATTAGATGCTCTTTTGATAGCTTGTTAATAGTTTAGACTGTTGGTTGATAAGCAACTGCTTGCTATTGTTCAGTTTAGAATAAGTAGTAGCAGATAGTCTGTAGAGCATCTACAGATGTACAATTGGTTCTCTTTGAATGCTGTTTCCAACATGAATGTCAATGTGTGCACAGCCTTGCATGCTATACATATATACATAGTGGGAAGAACATGTATTTGATACACTGCCAATTTTGCAGGTTTTTCTACGTACAAAGCATGTAGAGGTCTGTAATTTGAATCATAGGTGCACATCAAGTGTGGGAGACGGAATCTAAAAACGAATCCATCTATCAATCTACAAAAATCCAGAAAATCACATTGTATGATTTTTAAGTAATTAATTTGCATTTTATTGCATGACATAAGTATTTGATACATCATAAAAGCAGAACTTAATATACGGTACAGAAACCTTTGTTTGCAATTAGAGATCATACGTTTCCTGTAGTTCTTGACCAGGTTTGCACACACTGCAGCAGGGATTTTAGCCCACTCCTCCATACAGACCTTCTCCAGATCCTTCAGGTTTCGGGGCTGTCGCTGGGTAATATGGACTTTCAGCTCCCACCAAAGATTTTCTATTGGGTTCAGGTCTGGAGACTGGCTAGGCCACTCCAGGACCTTGAGATGCTTCTTACAGAGCCACTCCTTAGTTGCCCTGGCTGTGTCTTTCGGGTTGTTGTCATGCTGGAAAACCCAGACACGACCCATCTTCAATGCTCTTACTGAGGGAAGGAAGTTGTTGGCCAAGATCTCGCGATACATGGCCCCATCCATCCTCCCCTCAATGCGGTGCAGTCGTCCTGTCCCCTTTGCAGAAAAGCATCCCCAAAGAATGATGTTTCCACCTCCATGCTTCACGTTTGGGATGGTGTTCTTGTGGTTGTACTCATCCTTCTTCTTCCTCCAAACATGGCGAGTGGAGTTTAGACCAAAAAGCTCTATTTTTGTCTCATCAGACCACATGACCTTCTCCCATTCCTTCTCTGGATTATCTAGATGTTCATTGGCAAACTTCAGACGGGCCTGGACATGCGCTGGCTTGAGCAGGGGGACCTTGCAGGATTTTAATCCATGGCGGCATAGTGTGTTACTAATGTTTTTTTTTGAGACTGTGGTCCCAGCTCTCTTCAGGTCATTGACCAGGTCCTGCCGTGTAGTTCTGGGCTGATCCGTCACTTTCCTCATGATCATTGATGCCCCACAAGGTGAGATCTTGCATGGAGCCCGAGACCAAGGGTGATTGACCGTCATCTTGAACTTTTTCCATTTTCTAATAATTGCGCCAACAATTGTTGCCTTCTCACCAAGCTGCTTGCCTATTGTCCTGTATCCTATCCCAGCCTTGTGCAGGTCTACAATTTCATCCCTGATGTCCTTACACAGCTCTTGTGGTGAGGTTGGAGTCTGTTTGATTGAATGTGTGGACATGTGTCTTTTCTACAGGTAACAAGTTCAAACAGGTGCAGTTAGTGGAGAACAGTAGGGCTTCTTAAAGAAAAACTAACAGGTCTTTGAGAGCTGGAATTCTTACGGGTTGGTAGGTGATCAAATACTTATGTCATACAATAAAATGCTAATTAATTACTAAGAAATCATACAATGTGATTTTCTGGATTTTGGTTTAGATTCTGTCTCTCACAGTTGAAATGTACCTATGATAAAAATTACAGACCTCTACATGCTTTGTAAGTAGGAAAACCTGCGAAATCGGCAGTGTATCAAATACTTGTTCTCCCCACTGTATATACGTATATATATTTGATTAGCTTTGATTAGACAAGTGAGACCATGCTTTCTTCTAGATCAGAACAATCTTTACAGATACGGTCAAAGACAAAAATAGATCAGTGGGTCAAGGCATAACGGTCAAGGTAGCCAGACGCCAAGCAGCTGGACTTATGTCCCGAGCTAGGAAATGGACGGGTTCTGAGCAGGCAAAATAAAGACATGCATTCTTGGTGTTGTTTCCAGGTCTGTGGAGCACTGCTTTCATATGTGTGACCGAGTGGTCATTTATTTCTTCATCGCCGCATCCTATGCACCCTGGTAAGTTATCTCATTGTATTTTAACGGGGGCCTCTTTCCGTTGTGATCCGCAGAGAAGAAGTGTGAATTTGTTTCCCCCACCAGGTTGAATCTCCGCGAGCTTGGGCCTCTCACATCTCACATGCGTTGGTTTATATGGCTGATGGCTACTGCAGGAACAATATACGTCTTCAACTACCATGAAAAGTAAGAACATTTGAATTGTCTTGTTGTTCCTATGCAGTGTAAGACGTTGCAACTAAGTCCTTTGAGTAATGGTGAATGTGCACAGACTAGGACTGAAGGAATACTGAGATAATGTTGATCACGTGATAATGTTGAGAAACGGGGCCGTCGGTCTCTGCACGTTGCTCTTTGCTTTATGACAATAGGCGTGCGTGTGTACAGTGCTTTAGTATTCAGACTCCATGACTTTCTCCAGATTTTGTGGTGAAAAAAAATGGTCTTAGCAAAATGCCCCATGAACGAAAAAAGCTTTTTTTATTTGGGCCTATATAAAAAAAAAAAAAACACATATCTCACGCATAACTGTCCCGATCCTTTGGCATGGCAACTATGCTCATATCAGCCATTACATTAGGACCACTGACAGGTGAATAACACTGATAATATACACTGATCAGCTATTACATTTTGACCGCTGACAGGTGAATAACACTGATAATATACACTGATCAGCTATTACATTATGACCGCTGACAGGTGAATAACACTGATAATATACACTGATCAGCTATTACATTATGACTGCTGACAGGTGAATAACACTGATAATATACACTGATTAGCTATTACATTATGACCACTGACAATATACACTGATCAGCCATTACATTATGACCATTGACAGGTGAACACTGATAATCCCGTCATCAAGGCACCTGTCAGTAGGTGGGATATAATAGGCGGCAAGTGATCACTTTGTCCTCAATGGGCAAGCTGATGGATCTGAGCGACGTTGACACATGACAAATTGTGATGTCTAGACGACTGGGTCAGAGCATCTCCAGAACTGCAGCTCTTGTGGGGTGTTCCCGGTCTGCAGGGGTCAGTATCTACTAAAAGTGACCCCTAGGAAGGAAAAGCAGAGAACCGGCCTCATGGTCATGGGTTACCAACAACACTTAGCCATGAGAACACTGAAGTGGGTTTAGGACAAATCTGGGAATGTCCTTGACTGGGCCAGTCAAAATGTGGACATTTTTGGAGACACCTGAAGTTTGCAGCTGACCAAAGCTTCCTATCAAATTTGACAGAGCTTGGGTGGATCAACAAAGAATAATGAGAATAACTGACCAAATCCAGCTGTGCTAAGTTTAGAAGAATAAAAGCCAAAATTTACACACATTTCTAAACTTGTTTTCGCATTGTCATTAATAGGTATTGTGTGTAGATTAGTGGCAAAATAGCACAATTTTTAATTAAGTCTATAACACAACACGTAGGTGAACAATTCCGAATACTTTTAGCTTATAGTACATTCTGGGATTTTGCACTTCAGTGTCCATTGTGTATGTTGATTAGGTCACATCATATTTTCTGTTGATTGTCCAACTCTGTAGTGGAAACATTTTACAATTCCTGTACATGAAAAATTATTAGGTGAATTCCAGATTTTTTTTTGTTGTTGTTTAGTTTTTTGTCAATGTTTTGTTTTTAAATAAGCCGTTTGAAATTGTCTTTGTTTTAATGTGGAACATTTGGTGTGTCTCTTTGTTTTAGGTATAAAGTTGTTGAGCTTGCCTTCTATTTGACTATGGGGTTTTTCCCTGCAGTGGTAGTGACCTCAATGGTAACGTACTCCATTCTACATAATTAATTGGCGTCTTAATCTCCTCACGCAATCACCTCCACACTCACAGCTTGACATTGGCCGTGTTGCCAACGGCATTGGCTTTTCGCATGAACTTATTCAGTCCCCGATGCCCCCTTGTGTCTTGTTCTGGTAGTACAGTCAGGTTTCAAGGATATTTGCGTTATTGTACAATATGCTAAACTACACAACCAGATGTTTCTACATTCTTCACAGAACAACACCGATGGACTGTATGAGTTGGCCTGCGGGGGCCTCATCTATTGCCTGGGTGTGGTCTTCTTCAAGTCGGACGGCGTCATCCCCTTTGCCCATGCCATCTGGCACGTGTTTGTGGTGCTGGCTGCAGCCGTGCACTACTACGCTATCTGGAAGTACCTCTACAAGAGTCCCCGTTCCGAGACTATCCGCAACGCCTGACCCTCACCGCGTCAAGATGAGTGCCCACTTGTGCCTCTGGACCGAGGCACCAAGCACATAAGAGTCCCACAACTGCTAGCACTGGCAACTAAAGAAGAAACGTTTACAAAAAGCGACCATGTATTGTTTACTGTTTTCTAAGGTAGGGAACAGTTTTTCGGTTCATATCTGACTGTACACATTTCAAACAAAGGCTACTTGTAATGCTGTTTTTCTAAAACGTATGTTCAGTTGGTACCCCAAAATATGAAAATGATCTACTTTTGACCATTTTGCAATTATCTTTTGCACATGAGGATACATTGGGCAGTATTTTATTTATAATAATTTTTGTTTCGGTGAAAGGCTGTCACATTCCATAATTTAGTATCTTACTGAACAGTAGTTTGGAAGGAGAGGTTTCGCTCTACGGTGAATGTGCACTGTAGATAAAGAATAGTAATTCAGACACTTTGTCTAATGTAAGTACTGTATTCTGCATTTATATCCCTATATAAGTGCAGTCTTATTTTTGTGAGGCACTTTTGTATCATAAGAACCACAAAATATGTCTGGGAATGTTGTTGAGTACTCTAATTTGTGTCCATCGTAGCTCAGTATTGGAGTTGGTGTAGTAATTGACAAGGGTCTTCCTGCTTTCTAAACTTCTAGACAGTACATCTGTGATGTACTTCTGTACAGATTCACTGCTGCCAAACTCATGGTGCAGTACATAGTTCCAGTACATCACACACTTGAACATTTTTAAAACTCCCCTCACAGGCTCAATTGTCTTCCTGTACTTTGTGTTCATTTTCACCAGTTGTGTTTCAGATGAATTTTGCTATGGCATTCCATACTTTCCCTTTCTTATAAGGAGTATTTTCCTTCTTTTCCATTTCAGTTGAGAGAAACTGTTGATACTACTATGATTTTGGGTAAGGATTGTGGCCAATCAGAAATGTATTAATCTCTTTACCACAATGTTTTGTAATATTTGTATATTTTGTTTTGGTACATAATCCCATACTGGCCTTTTTTAAGGGACACCTCTGCTTCTTGTTAAATTGACTTTATTCACTGGGTATTTTGGTGCTGTACATATAATAGAAAGTTTCATTCTGTAAGATACAGGCCACTAATGTGTTGAAAAATAAATGCCCTCAACATTGTTGCTTTCTTCTCAACATTTGTAATTTTGATTGTAAATGTGTAACTATAATTAACCTCAGATTGTCACAGTGAGAAAAAAAAGTATCCTCTAGGTAACCAAACAGTCTATTATTATTATTATATAACCAAACAGTCATTTGCATATTCAAACATATCAGGTTACATTGTCGTCTATGGTAGAGTCACTAATACAGGGGTCTCCAAACAGTTCCACGGAGGGCCGAGTGTCTGCAGGTTTTAGTTTTTTCCTGTAAATTGGTTCCAGGTTCAGACCTAAATAACCAGATGAGGGTAGACCTAACCAATCAGTGACATAATTAATCAATCAAGTACAAGGTGAGAGTGAAAACCTGCAGACACTCGGCCCTCCGTGGAACGGTATGGAGACCCCTGCACTAATAGGTTGACAAATTCAGTGTTTTTCAATGATGAACTGCCTTAGTGAATCTTAATGTATATTACAATGTCTTGGCCGAACCCTTCCAAAAATAATAGTGTTTCCCTAACAACACAAAGCCACTGGAACATTTATTCTAGCTGTGGACTTGTTTAGTTACCATGTACTGAACACACTCCAGACTGACAATCTCCCAGCTACCTGTACGATTAGGTTTACTTCTTAAATGTATTGGTTATGTGACATTGCTATTCTTAATGCATTTACAGTCTGAACATATTACTGACTTGGGGCCAGACTGCTGCATTTGGAATTCCATGTTTTTTTAACGACTATTCAGTTGTGCAGAGACATTTTCAAAAAATCTTATCCTGATGTTATTCACATTGTTATAATTATATTATGCAACATTCTTAAGAACGGTTCACGTGTCAAGTCCATTATAAAAGGTCACCAATTCCAGAAGTGTGGTTCTGGAATCTTAACAATCATTTTGAAACTAGATCATTTAGATTCATCAAATTGATTTTAAACCACGGGTTGTACATGTTTTAAACTCCTATGCTCATGCGCCATTTCAGCTCGTGTTTTCTTTTTTACTATGCTTGCTACTTTCTAGGATTGAGCACTCTCAAAAGATAAAAAATAACTCAAAACATGTCCAACATGAACTAAACTTCCTTTATTTGACTCTACATGGTACGTACAGAAAGGAGGCAGCCAAGGACAGAACAGCATCAATAGACAGTACATTATGCATTCATTCTATGAGACATGACAGAATACTTTCATTTTGGATCTTTGTACACCATAAAACAGGCCATTGGTGTTGCCATGAATACAATAGTAAACATTGCAGTGTCTGAAATAATGGTTTGTGTATATATATATATATATATTTGCGGCACTAGATCTCAACCTATCCAAGTGGTGTTTTGGGAGCGCAGGGCATTACAGAGAGACTGAGGAAGAGTCAATGTATTCAAGGCACTGGAACAGATTTAGAATGATGGTAAATAGTTTTCCATTTAGGTGAGGTAGTGATATCATTCTACAGGAAAGTATGTGGACAATGTGTGGACTGGTTTTGGCTTCATCCTATTATTTTAGTATATGGTATGGCCGTGCTAAGGAGTAGAATAACTACATTGAAACGTAACCAAACTGATACCTGTGGATGATCTATAGAAACAAAGTGAAAACTCCCTCCATGTGTCAGTTATCCACTGTGATAATGTTCTCTACATGCATTGGTTGAACCGTGATCGGGAACAGGTAAGAAGCGAGTCTGAAACACAAGATGACCCTATCAGATATTTAATTGTCATATAAGAATTTTAGTTTTTTGTAAGCTTTGCATTAGTCAGCAAAGAGCAGCTACAATAACCTGTTTTAACAATAAAAACCTGTTTTAACAATAAACTCTATTGTTACCTAGTCATATGTAGTAACATACACTTGGCTTGGAATATCACTTTATTCCCATGTATGACTAGGCCTGGCATTTTAACACCAAAATACTACATCTTGACTGTATAACCAAGATACAGGAGTGTTTAAAATAATGCCCAACAATATGGGGTGATGCTGCTGGAATTTGCTAAATCTCTGTAAAACTAATATATTATTGATATATATATATATACATAATATATATCAAAACACCACCATATTGTTGTATTGTTAGAATATATGTGTATTCTTTAATAATAATATTCTGGATTCTGTGACTTTAAAATACATTAGTCAGTAGTGTATAGGAAAATACTGTACAAAAAGAACTTAGAATAGCTTTATATAAACATATCTTATAACCACTATGTCATATATGTACTGAATCTTTTTGGTCTGTAGTAAACAAATTGATTGGGTTAACCACAGTATTGGACAACACCATACAACTTTTTCAACATCTTTTACATTCATAAAGCCATCTTAGAGAAGGCAAACACATAGCTACAAAAGAGACTACAGAAATCTGTATTGATTCTTAAAATAACCACTCTTGTTAATCATGCTTAAAAAAGGAAAATAATTAAAACACTTTCGCACACTGACTTGCGAATAGGTTGAGGTGTAAATTCTGAGAAATCATGCCAAAATATTGAAAAAAAACGATGAAAATGATAACACAAACAACAATACAACAACAAAAATATAAGTCATTGTAATAACAATTACGAATTGAATATTTCAATGAATTCATCTATCCGCAACAGATAAGATACATAAATATCAGGCAGATTAGACCAAGGAAGTAGAAACATTGCGCCGGGTCAGATTGTGAGAAACGCATTAGATTAGTGCAGAGAGAGTTTAGCTGAGTAGCGGGTCTGCGGCTGGAGCAGTCAGACCACGGAGTTCGGGAGGGAATTCTGTTTACCACCCACACCAAGCTAGCTAGCGCAACTCGCCACAGAGCAGGACTTTGGTGTGACACGACAGACAAGGTGGTTGTGGGATATACTGAATAACCAGAGAAATGCTCGGATTGGGGAATCAGTGAAAAATGTATAGAATAAATTAGAATATATTTGGAAAGGGTTATTGCTCAGGCTGATCGAAAAACAATCGCAGTTCTTTCCCCCCCCATATCAACTGTACAGTAATGCCAAGGTATGCTAGAGAGGTTAAGAACAATGAAACAAAAACAATAATAATCACAATAACAGCTTAGAGGATTTGATGAATCTCATAGTGACAAAAATGTATATTATTAACTGAAGTATAATAATAGAAACATCAAAAAAGGACCATTTCAATTAACTCACAGCAAAAACTGTCCAGAAGGTCCAGCAGGCCTTCAACTGTGAACAAAGCTTACAGGAAGGTACTGAACAGAAAACAAATACAGAATAACAAAACCTTTCCCACGACACGTCACCGGAGGGGAGAGAAGTCTAAGGTAGCATAATCACTCTCAAAACAGCACTAGAAGAACATTAGGGTGGGGACCACAGACAGCTACAACAGTCCTCAGTCCTGATCGCATGTAGAAAAAGCTAAGTGGAGAAACAACCACTAAAAGGGCAAGGGGAAGGGCAAAGTGAGTAGGTTGGGTCAATAACACTAAAAAGGAGAAGGGGAGGGGCATGGTGAGTAGGTTGGGTCAATAACACTGAAAGGAGATGGGGAGGGGCAAAGTGAGTAGGTTGGGTCAATAACACCAAAAGGAGAAGGGGAGGGGCAAAGTGAGTAGGTTGGGTCAATAACACTAAAAGGAGAAGGGGAGGGGCAAAGTGAGTAGGTAGGGTCAATAACACTAAAAAGGAGAAGGGGAGGGACAAAGTAAGTAGGTAGGGTCAATAACACTAAAAAGGAGAAGGGGAGGGGCAAAGTGAGTAGGTTGGGTCAATAACACTGAAAGGAGAAGGGGAGGGGCAAAGTGAGTAGGTTGGGTCAATAACACTAAAAAGGAGAAGGGAAGGGGCATGGTGAGTAGGTTGGGTCAATAACACTGAAAGGAAAAGGGGAGGGGCAATGTGAGTAGGTTGGGTCAATAACACTAAAAGGAGAAGGGGAGGGGCAAAGTGAGTAGGTTGGGTCAATAACACTAAAAGGAGAAGGGGAGGGGCAAGGTGAGAAGGTAGGATCAATAACACTAGAAGGAGAAGGGGAGGGGCATGGTGAGTAGGTTGGGTCATTTACACTTGTAAGTGCTTTGCAGTAGTTGAAAGAAGGAATCATGTACACAACCGTACAAAAGTTTGAGGTCCTTGTTTTCCATGAAAACATGCCTGACATGAGTTTTAATAGGAAATAGTCATAAAGGTGGCAAGTGAAAAATAGATTTTTTTTTAATTATTCAAATCACAATTGTGTCCTTTGACCTTTTAGAATCTCCCATTTGCAGCAATTACAGCCTTGCAGACCTTAGGCATTCTAGTTCTCAATTAGTTGAGAGTATCTAAAGAGATTTAACCATGCTTCCTGAAGCACCTCCCACAAGTTGGGTTAGCTTGATGGGCACTATAAACAGAATACCAGCTGACTGCTTCTTCCCCTAATAGTTCTTGCATAGTTTGGAACTGTGCTTTGGGTCATTGTCTTGTTATAGAAGAAATTTGGCTCTAATCAAGTGCCGTCCACAGGGTTTGGCGTGGTGTTGCATAACGGAGTGAGTGGAGCTTCAAGATCTCTTTTACCCTGTAACAATCTTCCATTTAACCACCACTAAATCACCCTCAGACAATCACAGGCCTCCCCCACACTTGACAGGCGGCGTCAAGTACTCCTCCAGCATCTTTTCATTTGGTCTGTGTCTCACAAATGTTCATGTGTCTGTCCATAACACCTATTCAATCTTCCTTTGTCCAGTGCCCACCATAATCATTTCTTTTTACTGGCCAGTCTGAGACACAGCTTTTTCTTTGCCTAGAAAGCCAGCATCCTGGGGTCCCCACTTCACTATTCATGTTGAGACTGGTGTTTTGCATGGTACTATACAATAAAGCTGCCAGTTGAGGACCTCAAACTAGACACTCTAATGTATTTGTCTTCTTGCTCAGTTGTGCACCAGGGCCTAACACTCATCTCTCTATACTGGTTCGAACCAGTTTGCACTGTTCTGTGAAGGGTTAAGTACGCAGCATTGTTTTTGGTAAGATTCCAGCAACAATAGTCATTTACATCATTAAGAATATCTACACTGTATTTCTGATCAATAGTATGTTATTTTAATGGACCAAAAATGTTGCTTTTCCTTCAAAGACAAGGACATTTCTAAGTGACCACAAACTCTTGAACGGTAGTGAACATTACATGTACACGTGTGTCGATGAGTGAGAAAACAAACGATGCTAACAGAGGCCCGTGACAGAATTCTAATTCTGACATAATCGTATACAATAGGGTTGTCACCCACCCGGGGAGTGGGCGTGGCGGGGCGGGGCAGTGCCACCAAAAAGGGAGGCACATTGTCCTTCAAACTCTTAGGTGAGGGGGGTGAGAGGAAGGGGTATGGCGTTCCTCAGGGGAGGACTACAGGGGCCCGTGGCGAGCCTCATATTTAGCCACGATATTCTTGGTGCGGCCCAGCTCCTTCCTCAAGTCAGCCACCTCCGAGCGAAGCGCACCGTTCTCCTTCTCCAGGAAGCCGGCCCGAATGGCAATTTGGTTCTCCTTCAACCGCCTGGCGTCCCGCGACCTCTTGGCCGCTACGTTATTCTTTCTGCGTCTGGCCCAGTACTTGTCGTCCTGAGGAGGGACGTAGAACATACCGGGGTGTCAGCTCTGCTTACACTACGAAAGGCACGAAAAGCATTCCAGTTGTTTTCATTTTCATTGTGTAGGTCCCTTTACCTTGAGATCTTCCGGGATGAAGACCTTGCGCGCCTTTTTGATCATGGGCTGTGGTTTAAGCTCCTCGGGGGCAAACTTCCGTTTTCTGGGGTCAAACATCTCCTGTCCGGGCACACTTGACAGAGCCAGGTCTGCAGGGTCGGGCTCGTAACCCACAGGGACCTGGATGGACTCTGGGTCGATGGGACTGGGGGTGTTCCTGGCAGCTGAGGGTAGTACTGCGGGAGCAAGGTTAGAGACATACGTTATACACTCCGCTGAATTGTGACTGGGCACTGTTTAAACAGTGCCCAGTTCAAATGGTTCAAATGGTCTAAAAAGGGCCGCTTGTATTAGTCCTGTCCCAGGCACACAAAGAGGTGGGAAACGCTCAGCATGGCAGACTGCTCTCACTCAAATGCTAGGGGATGCTTTGGGTGATATAACGGTTCTTGAGAATATCACAGAGACCTCAACTGAAGTTGTAACTTTTTGCCTGCAATGTAACACAACCGCGTTTCCAAAAAACAGTAGAGGCGCTGCGTGAAAAGTAAAAAAAAAGAAAGCGTTGCTGCCAAAAAAGTATTAATACCAGTAATTACAAGTTATGAAGGAACATGTTATGCTCCTTTGCCTGTTTTATTCAACAGCATTTTAATTTGCATTTCTTCTATTTTCAAAATAACTATACATCCTAGGACAACTAACAAGGAAAATGATTACAACTGTGTTTGCACATTTGAAACGCCAGGTGGAGCACCGACCACACGCGCAGACTGAATATATTCTATTTAGGCTTCTTTGGGACTTGACCATCAGTGTCTCTAATCAGTTAAGCTCAGGCAGACCACAGCCAATAAACAGACTGAGGTAAACCTTTTCATCAACCTGCTGGGCTCCACAAAGAGGTTGCCCAGGCACATGTAGAGTCTGCCCAGGCACATGTAGAGTCTGCCCATCAACCTGCTGGGCTCCACAAAGAGGTTGCCCAGGCACATGTAGAGTCTGCCCAGGCACATGTAGAGTCTGCCCATCAACCTGCTGGGCTCCACAAAGAGGTTGCCCAGGCACATGT
>JACXGK010008038.1:0-23497 GCA_016801125.1 Novumbra hubbsi
TACCAGAGTGGTTGAGAAGAGCGTGGTTCTATATCATTCATAAATAACGGAGTGGATGACAGCGTGAGCGGCTCCATAACGGACACACATACCAGAGTGGTTGAGAAGAGCGTGGTTCTATATCATTCATAAATAACGGAGTGGATGACAGCGTGAGCGGCTCCATAACGGACACACATACCAGAGTGGTTGAGAAGAGTGTGTGGTTCCCGGCAGTTCTCTGGGGGGGTGATGAGCTCCCAGATGAAGCTCTTGATATTCTCGTCGCCACGGTAATGGAGCAGGCAGAAGACCAGGATGACCCTGCAGATGGTCTCCACGTCCCGCTCGCCCAGGCGCCGCTTACAGCGCGCGTGAGACAGGATGTCCCTCCAGCGCCCCCACCTGGACACAGCGGGGGGGAGCGTTAGGAGGGGTCAGCACAACAACACGGAGCCGACTACAGAGGTCCGAGCCACCTCCCCCAGGCCCTGGTGGGTCCTCCTACCCATAAACCAGCAGGTGTTTCTCCACGCGGAAGCAGTCGGTGCGCCCATAGCCATTCCCAGTGTGGCGCTCAGAGCGCCTGGAGGACCGGGACTGCCGGGAATTGGCGGGCGGGTACTCGTCGTCGCTGTCGGGATCGGAGATCTCCCCGCCCTCGCCCCTCAACGTGGCAAACTGACGGGTCTGCTTCCTCACCCTGGGCGTGTCAATCACCAACGTGTTCTATGGGAGGGGCCAACAGCAAGAGATGAGACTCTCACAGAACACAGAAAAAGTACACACACACACAGAAGTATCTCACCTTCCTATTCATAGAGTCGAAGTCTATGTCTGCCCTTTTGGCCCACTTCTGCCAGAACTCCGGGTCGTCCAGGGCGATGTCAGTCCTGTTCTCAGTCGCCACAAAGCTGGCCTTGGAGAAGGTGGAGCCCTTGCCTTCACTCTCGATGGTGATGGTAGTGGCTCTTCTCTGCAGGATCTGGTCGATATCTTCTTCACAGAACTTCGAGCCCTCATCCTCCTCGTCCATGATGGCAGCATACGCGCCTTTTCTCAGAAGATCCTCAATCTCCTTCTTGGAGAACTGCTGGATTTGCTGTGATACAGGTAGGACAGTACACACATTAATAAATAGCATTATAACAATCTGCAAGACTTCAAAACAAGTTGACAATAGTTTGGTCTGTCTTACTCCGTTGACATTGCTTTCTTTGTTGCCACTCATGCTCTGCAGAACAGCCCTGTCCAGACCCAGTTTGAGGCTGGCCTTGTCCAACATCTCCCTCTCGTAGGAGTTCCTGGTGATCAGACGGTACACCTTCACCGCCTTAGACTGGCCGATACGGTGACACCGCGCCTGAGCCTGGGGAGATGAGGCACAGTTGGAACATCGTGACATCTGTACGGTGTGGTTAAGTAGACCGGACAGAAAACATTGAACCGGACAAAATAAAAAGGGAAGTCGGGGTCAAATGTCAGGGGTCAGGCATTACCTGCAGGTCATTCTGAGGGTTCCAGTCAGAGTCAAAGATGACGCAGGTGTCAGCTGCTGTCAGGTTGATGCCCAGACCTCCAGCCCGGGTACACAGCAGGAAGACGAAGCGGTCCGAGTCTGGTTTGCTGAAGCGGTCAATAGCTGCCTGACGTAGGTTCCCTCGAACTCTGCCATCGATGCGCTCATACAGGTATCTGGGCAGAAAATTTACAAACAAGGTGTTTTATACGTAATTCCAGACACTTGGCATTCTGGCTTAAAACGTTATTTTGGTCTCAGGCCAGACAGTCTTTCTTCCCAGTAATTCGGGCAGCAACCATTCTCCCATCTCTGCAGAAAAACACTGAAACGTGTTTGTTCATGACATTTCGGTTTGTCAATTTTCAATAAATTGACACCAAAAAAAGTGTTTGCTCTGTAATCTATCTGCATAAAATACTGCATAAAAACAATGTATTCTGTACCAACAAACTGTCAAGAAAATGACAGGGCCAAAATATTATCTGAAGGCACTGCACTTTTGAATTCATAGATGTAATCGCTGTATCATCTATGAGACTACAAACACAATTGTATGATTTTATTTCAACATAGGTACGTCAATTAAATAAATGCAAACAACTTAAAATTTCAAACATACATTTAGTCAAAATAAGTAGAACCAAGATAACTTTTTGTCCTGATTTCTACTAGACATGCATACCTCTTGTTGATGAGGTAGTCCTCCAGGATGTCCAGGCAACGCACCATCTGGGAGAAGATGAGCACCTTGTGTCCCCCGGCCTTAAGGCGAGGCAGCAGTTTGTCCAGCAGGACCAGCTTGCCGGCAGATCTGATCAGGGCCTGCAGGTGGAAGTCTGGGGCCAAAGGGTCATACACCTCCCTCAGCTCAGCCACGATCTTCTCCTCCGCTCCTGGGGTACATTTAATAACCAAATAGAGTCAAGATGTGACTAAACAAAGCTCAGGGGTCTTCCGTGATTGCTTCCAGATTTTGTCAGTGACATACTGAAATGACAGAGTTTCAAAGCAAGCGCTGGCTATAAGAGTGATAAGGGGAGACAACTACTGATAGCAGGTTACAATTAGAGGAGGAGGGTTAAGGTGGGTGGCACTTGGAGGAGCTATCCTGACAGAATAAACTAAGAGATGTGTGTCCAAAACCTGGGCTTTGCGGTTACAGAATAAGTGGCACGTCACACATAGCATCCTGCATGACGATTGTAACATGGAATAACCTGCACATCCTAGGAATTATATGAAAGGCGTTGCGTACAAAACCAACATTGTGATGTTCTTAGTGAAACAGAATCTGGAGATCTTAAGACTCAAAAGTTACTTTGGATGGCGATGTGGGATGTTAAAGTTAAAAATAAATTATGTATTTACATTTAAAACCAAAACCATTATCTGCATCAACCCTTTTAAACTGCAATCTAACTATACAATGCTTAGGTGCCCAAAAAATATATACATTAAGAATCATGAAAGAGGAAGACATCTCAAAACAATTTTAAAACAAATCTGGGATTTAATAAATATGTATCAATCTTTTTGCGGATAAAACGTTACAGCCCAAGTCCTTGAACATGTCAATGCAAAAAAATGACATGGAAGAAGCATTTCACAAAATCACAAAACTAAACACATTCTAAAAGTCAATAGGTAAGCTCCTGTACCTGTGATGAGGTAGGGGTGGTTGCAACACTTGCGTAGTTCCATCATGGTATTTAGCAGATTTGGAACATTGCTGTTGCTTGTGGCTCCCATGCTGAGGAAACTGAAGTTCCTCTCTAGGATGGCCCGGTAGTATTTCTTCTGCACATCTGTCAACTCCACCTGTATATAAATACATAGAGGTTGTATTAGATTTATTGTTCAATTAATCAATCAAGTAAAACAATTCAATATAAACAACATGGTCATGTACAAGCTCTGGAATTAAACCTCAATGATGGTCTCTTGTTTTGGCGCCAAGTTCTTCTCCACGTCCTCCTTGAGTCTACGCAGCATCATGGGCTTCAGAATGGCCTGGAGCTTCTGGACCTGTTCCTCCGTTTTAAGGTTGCCAAAGTCACGTAGGAATTCAGACTCCGAGGAGAACTGGGCTGGCTCAAGGAAGTGCAGGAGGCTGAAAAGCTCCTCCACTGTGTTCTGAAGGGGGGTGCCTGTCAGAAGTACCTTATGCTCCTGAGACCGGGGATGACAGGGAGAGGGTGGAGGAGGAACCAGGACGAAGAGCAGGGAGGGTGGAGGCTTTAGGAGTCTGTGTTTATACACCTAAACAATACAAGTAATACATTTAATCACACCGTCCTTCCGCCTCATGTTCTGATCACTCACCAGGTCCAGCATCTTCAGGCTGTCCAGCAGCTTGCAGTTGCGGTTCTTGAGGCGGTGAGCCTCATCGATGATGACACAACGCCAGGAAATCTCCCTCAGCTCAGGGCAGTCGGACAGAATCATCTCAAACGTGGTGATGAGGGCATCAAACTTGTATGCCCCAGGGATCAAGTGGTCCTACCAAGGAATAAAACGAAAACCGTAGGTGGAGAAGCTAGACGTCAAAGCTCCAACAGTCATATCACGATTTCATGGATGGCTTTGCACAGTAACGCAACCCTTGTTATCTATTCTAAGGTACTAACACACACACACCTTGTCATCCTTGCTGTACATCTCATACTGCTGGATCATCTGCCTACTGGCCAGGCTGCCATGGTAGACGATGGCATTCATGTTGGTCCAGGTAACAAACTCCCTCTCCCAGTTGGTGATGGTAGAGAGGGGGGCAATGACCAGGAAGGGCCCTTGGATCCCAGCATTAAACACCTCAGACAACAGGGAGATGGACTGGATGGTCTTTCCTAGACCCATCTCATCAGCCAGAATACAGTTCTGCCTGTAGGGGAATTGAAGCGACGGTTCTGTAAATGGTTCTTTCAATAAGCAGTTGTCATGGTGGTTATCTGTAGATTTTACACTCATTTTAAGTCTTGATCCATTTATAAGATTCTAGTGACCATAAAACACTTTCTTCCATTAATGACACTTGTTTTCAATCAACCATATATATTTAAAACGAAACTAATGCATTTTCACATTTAATGTAGACACTTGTCAGGCATCTCAAACGCACTATAACCCTCTGCCCTTTACAAGGTGGGAAGAGTTTTCCCAGGCACATGGGAAAAAAATGTATGCCGTTGCAAAATGTCTTGCTGCGAAATAGAAAGAATAACCAATAAATAAATAAAACAAACGAGTTTGGTCATTAAAAGGGTACATTATTACTAGGTACAGCAATAACCGGACCCCAGAGATCCTCTACGTGAGTTACATGGCATTCAGCATCGAGTCAATATGATGTTCCGTTTTCCCTCATTTTCGAGTACCTCAAACCGAAAAGACAGTCGGCCATAGAGAATTAGATCTCAGCAATTTCTGAAGCTTCCACACAAGTGTTGTTGATTTGAAAGGCCGCACTCCTTCTGACCGACAAGGGATGGCTCATGTAGTAACGCCGGCCCGTGAGACACCTCAAAAGGTAGACTAACGGTCGGTAACAGTCTGTTTCAGTCCCGTCAGGGAGGCGGTGCCTGGTCTGTACCTGTTGTACCAGTTGAAGAGCAGCCAGTTCACTCCCTCCAGCTGGTACTCTCGGAGGACGTTCCCGCTCTTGTACTCTCTGGATTCCTCCAGCTTCTTCCAGGCTGCTGCCGGCGGGCGGGGCTGGCGGGAGGACGGAAACGGATCATGACATTATTGACAAGCCCAACGCTTTTTATTGATGCAATAGATCTGGCTAACACGAGAGTTCTTGAGGAAGTGATAAGTTATAAAACAAGAAAATATATAGTGGGCAGGGATTAAGGTGGGCACAGCTTGTCCTATCCACCCTCTACACACACACACACACAACACTCACTGTTCTCTTAAGGCGAGGCTGCTGGTTCTGGATCTTCCTAAACTCCTCCACTTTGCCTTCGTCCACGTCCTCCTTTAGTTCCCAAGTGGCGTCTTCATAGGGCAGCGAGCACCACTTCACCAGGTAATACACCACGGCCTGGGGACACCGCGTGTCAGAGGCGGGCTCCCAACTCAAAGTCCTCACTAACAGATCAACTCATAACTGCCACCTAGACTACGTTTGCACAGGCAGCATTACTCAGAGTCTACACTCATATTTTTCAGAACTGATCCCATTAATTAAAAGACCGATTTGTGAAAGTTTTACAATTGGTCTGCCTGTGTAAATGCAGCCGGAGCGTTCAGAATGCAATCGAGGGCTATTTGGAGTCAAAGTGCTCAGAGATTTGGTACTGACTTCTTTTACCTCTCCATTGTCCTTGTCCACACTGATGGATTCTTCCAGGATCCTGTCCACCTCCACATAGTCTGGGTTGAAGGGCTCTTCCTCCTGGGTAAAAAGACACAGAGGGGATAAGACACAAACAACACACAACGATCCCAGAGGTAAAGCTCTTACACAAAGGAAAACGGAAAGCCTATGTCATTGAATGGTGTTACAAACAACACTTGACTGTGACAAAAGGCACATCTTTCCAATACCTCCTGTAAGAGGTGTCTCATCTGTGCGTGTTTGGTCTTGAATCTCTTCAGCTTTTGGTGGATTCTCTTGTCCCTCTCCAGCTGCTCTAGAGTGGCCCACTCACAATGCATGTAGGAGCTGAGAGGGGGAAAACGGGGTCAGGGAGGGTCAAAGGGGTGAGAGGGGGAAACAGGGTCAGGAATGGATGTCTAGACAGTGCACTTTCATGGACCTCACATTTTAGACAATGAAATATTGGCAAACCAAGTGTAGTAAACAGAAAGAAACATAAACAACTTACTAGTTCTTGTATTTAACAAAAAATTCCTCAGCATTGATGTAATGTCCCGGAGACACCTTTAAAATACGAGTAGAACAACCGTGACACATTTGAAGTACAACATAATACGAACCAGTCAAGAACAGTAACTTCCCAAAAAAAAGAGATGCATCTTTGGAAGCCCTCACCTCCTTCTTAGTCACCCTCATGGACAGGACCTTGTCCACAATCGCTGCATCCTCCTCATTGGGGTTCTCCTGTTATGAACACATCCGTTACAGAGCAGTCCAATGCGGGCATAACACACGAATCAAACCACGCCCATTTCCCACTCACCACAAAGAACTGCATGCTGGACAGGCCGTCCCCGTCTAAGGCCAGCTCCTGTTTGAGCTGCTCTCCCATCAGCTGCCCCGCTGCTCCTCCGGTAATGGACGCAACCGCTGTCGTCGTGGTTACGTCCACGTCCTCATCCGGCTCGTCCTCGTCATCCGTGATTTTGATGTCTAGATCCTCTGTGTACTTCTTCCTCTTCACCTGGCGGTTGGAGCGCCTCTTCTGGTGAACAGGGGAAATACAATGTTCAAGCAAACCAAGAATATTTCTAGACCGTGTTAGTGAAGTAGGGATATAAAAAATTTATACGTATGCAATAAAAGGACAAGGGTGTGTGGTATATGGTCGAAATACCACAGCTAAGGGCGGTTTTGGGAAATGCAGAAGGCCTGGATACGGTCCTCGGCTGCGTGGCCAAATATCACACTTCCCAGTCCTATTGCTTTTATAAACCGGTTAGTCACTTAGAACAGTCAACAGTGATGCCAATGGTATACAGTGTCCAATAACACAGCTTTCATTCATGCTGCGTTTCAAAGGTTAATAACGTGGTTCGGTCAGGAGCACAGATTTCCACCACAGGCACAAAATGTGTTCCAAGATGCACTACAAAGATGTTTTGAGCTTACCTTAATCAAATATATGCCATAAACATATTCACATTACATGCAAAGCAGTGACTTAGCCATGAGGGAATGTTGATTACAAATTTGCAGAAAACGGTTTCCTCTAACGTGAATCAATAAAGTGAGCGGAAAAAAAGACTGCAAGAGTTGCAGACATTTGTTAGTCTTTTAAAAGTTTTTTTTACAGCGTAACTGTAGCCATCAAGGTTGAATATAGTTAGATGACAAATCTACAGACCTTTAACCTGGAAGGCTCAGGAACAATCTAGAAACTTTTTATTCACTTGATTTTACAGCCACACATACCACCCCTATGTTAAAGGCATGTGAGACATTTCAACATCATTCTATTGAATATATAAATGGGGCTCATTTCTGAAAGTGGAAATAACATTTAAGATTGTCAGCAACCCTATTTATTTGGAGAAAGAATGCCCTTTAAAACATTCACCAGAATGTTGGGTCTCCATCTATAAAAACAGTTCTAATGATTTCCCCAGACCCCCCCGGGCAACAGGACTAGAAGTAAAAAAGACTGCAGTTCCCTAAAAAAAAACCACATTTCCTAAGAGCATGATAGTTCCAGCTTTTCTACATAAGGGTGGTCTCACCGCTAGCATGTCCTCCTCCAGGGCCTTAGAGGGAGAAGCGGGGCTCAACTCCCCATCAGAGTGGTCAGAAGAGGCATTCCTCTTCCTCTTCTTACCCCCCACTAGAGTAATGGTGCTGGAGGCGACAGGCAGGAGAAAGTGACAAAAACAACCCGTCAGAGACAGACATGAAAAACGAAAAAAACAATAACACCTCATTGGTCGAAAGGACATAACTGCTCCCGATACAAACATACTTGATCTTAGCTTTGCTTTTGCTCTTGCTGCCCCCGGTTCCAGACGCCCCCCCAGGGGTCCCTCCAGCAGCCCCACCAACAGCCTTGGCCTTGCCCTTCTTTTCAATAGTGACCGCGCCCTTTCCCCCGACCCCCGGTGCTGATGGGCTCTTCTTCTTCCCGCCCCCGCCCCCCTTCTTCTTGGCCCCGGGCGTGCCAGCGGCGGCGGCAGTGGTCCCTTGGCCCGAGGCCTTCTGCCCGGCGGGCAGTTCGTCCTGGTTGAGGACCCGTGGAATGTTCCTCTCCCCCCGGGCTTTGGCTCTGGCGATGGCCTCGGCCACGATGCGGTTGGCCTTCTCCTGCTTGCAGAGGGTCTCCACGCGGCGCACGGGCTCCGGGGCCTTGGCCAGGCGTATCCCCGGTGACGCCATGGTGGTGGTGGTGGAAGGGGAGGAGCCACTGGCGGAAGTGTTAATGACTTTCACTACGGAAACCGCTCCGCCGGCGGTCGAGGTGGAGCTCGTCTGGGGACGGAGAGCGAGGCGTCAAGACCCACTTTGAAGGAAAGAAGATTCTGAACGGACAAGATGCGCGGTGACAGCAGATGTGCGCACGCATGGTTTTACCTGTGGTTGCAGAAGCAGTTTGAGGGGCACCGCTAATCTCTGCCCACCTTGACCCTGGGAGATCTGAACCACCTGTGGGCTGCTACACTGCCCTCCAGAGACCAGCTGGAACTGGAGGATCGAGACAGGTCAGGTGACAGGTCAGGCATCGTGGCGTACCACCGGCTTAACGCTGTAGTGTACCAACACCGAGAGGTCATCTACATCGGCATACACTACATCTACATACACTCAGCGTGTTGTTGGGGCAACTTGAACAGGCCGTAAATAGCTGACTGGACCAAACCTTGTGCACATGTTGAAGAAATACACTGAGAACCAAAGGTACTGTTGAACAGGCCTTTTCAGTACAACTTTGTTAAATCTCCCGTTAACGTTTTTTACCGAAGTCCCAACCCAAGTTCTTATAATTCACTTAGCCTTAACATGTACTTGGGAAGTTCTGCATTGCAGATTAGTTAACTCTGAAAATATTAGAATGACAAATTTACCTTTGGTCCTCCCTGTTGGTTGGGCTGCTGTTGCACTTGCAGCTGAATGGTAAGCACTTTAGGCTGTGCCCCAGTCTGACCTGCCCTAGCCTGGGTGAGAGCAGCCAGCTGACCCCCCTGGAGGACCAGCTTCCCCGGGAGGTTCCCCAATACCAGCCTCTGCTGTTGGCCCGACCCACCGACCGCCACTGTCCCCCCCTGGGACGTACCACCCTGGGGCTGCTGCAGCACCAGTGTGATCCGCTTAGCTTCACCCTGACAGGACAGAGAAAACGTAAAGATGCCGACTGACTTATAACTTACACCACCGTCAGACCCGCTTTAAAGAGCCCGTGTTGTAGGTCACTGTATTCCCGACTCCTCGCAACGTGACATCCGACAACCCTGATGGCGAGGTCAAGTACACTGGGTACATCCTTACCTGCTGTGGTACTGTAGTGAGGGTCACCCCTTGAGGCCGGACTGTCGTGGTGCCGGTAACAGCAGTGCTGACCTGTGTCTGCATCGCGGACTGCAGCTGCACCTGCGCTTGGGGCTGTAGCTGGATCTGCTGCATCTGCGTCGCCTGTCCTTGGGTTTGGAACTGCACTTGGCCTTGCGCTTGAGCCAGCTGGGCCTGTGGGATCTGCACCTGGACAGTCTGGGACTGGGCGGTGGCCGGGGCCTTGGCCTGGGGCATGGAGATGAGCTGCACCTGCTTCAGGGGTCCGTTGGTTGACTGAACGAGCCTTTGCACCCCAGCTCCCACCTTTACCGGTCCCTGCCCAGTAGACGCTTGGTTCAGGACCGTTCCCCCAGACAGTATCTGCATACCGGGCCTGAGTTGGGTCCCAGACAGTACCCTGGCAAAGGTGACCTTCCCACCTGGAGACCCCGTCCCAGCAACAGTCTGTAGCACCTGTGCTTGCCCACCGGGTCCTTTCAGGATGACAATCTTGGCTCCGCCCTGCCCTCCGCTCTGCTGGGTGATGGCTGCCAGCTGCTGAGGGGTGAGCTGCTGTGCAATCTGTGCGAGTTGCTGCGTGGTGAACTGCTGCGTGGCACCAGAAGAGCCACTGACAGTCAGAGGTGAGCCTAGCAGGACTGTGGCAGCCCCGCTGGTGTGGCCCGCTACGGAGAGTGTCGTCTGAGGTACTGTGGTAGCTATGGAAATAGTCTGCGGGAGCGCAACCGGGACTGGAGCTGGCAACTGCACCGGGACGGGGTCTGGGAGGGTTTGAGCTGCCACTGGTATGCTGAGAGCTACGCTGGAGAGGTCCGGGGTGGGGTCTGGGAGGGTTTGAGCTGCCACTGGTATGCTGAGAGCTACGCTGGAGAGGTCCGGGGTGGGGTCTACTTGCCCCAAAGCCAGCTTTAGAGCTTCCTCCACTGGGTCTGAGGAGCCCTGGGTGAAGGCGTCATCTGCCAGGGCATCCAGGTTAAATAACGGCGTGTCATCAAAGAGGTCCATGATGGGGTCCGCCATCTTGCCAAATCCACAGAAAATATAGAGGACAAAACAGCCCAGGGGACCTATAACCGTCCCAGTATGTAAACTAAAAAAATATTTAAAAAAAAAACAAAAGCAAGAGAGCAAGACTCCTTAACTTATCAAAGATAATATATATACTCTTCCATAATTAATTTAACAAAACATACCAATAAACACAACGATAACTTACTAAAGTCCTGTGCAGACAATTGCCGTGGGCTTTGTCTATTTATTCCCTAATCTCAATATTGGGGCGATGGTGCAGATGGTGAGAAAAAGTGAAAGTTAGAGGCTCAGGGCAGAGGAGTCCCACTCTTCCTCACCCCTCCTCCTTGTTTTCAGCGCCTCCTTCTCGGCTCTGTGTGTGTGACGGGATGGCTGCCCATCTGCACGATCATTCACTGGTGTCTCTTTCCTACAGCAGAAGAGAAAAAGATTTTAACTCAACCATTAAACCACTATTGTAATTACTTCATAAAACTCCCGACAGGGTGGCATGACACTACTCTACTCTACTCTTGGTACTTGGGTGTATTAATCCGAACAGTCCTGTGGTAGTGAACTATGAACGTAATAGCTGGTTAGTTGGCTAGCTAGATAACAGTAGTGCCGTCTTGTATTCCTTGAATCAAACATGCCTTCATTATGATCAAAGACTTTTTAACAAGCAATTTTCGTGTGAAAATTATAAATGAAACGGCAGGTGTGAGAAAACAAACTGTCTAGCCAAGGACCACATCTGACATTTCTGACCGTGTATCTCTCATCTCGGCAAAACCGCTAGAGATAACGTTAGCATCGAATGGCTATTGGCATTGGATAATGCTGTTCTGAAATACAAAATGTATTTAAAAAGAAATGTAAACACTGTACTATATTATACATCAGTCAATAGTTAGCATCTCCACCATTTACCGCATACCATCCACTCGTTCAATCTCATCAACAAACCGGACCAAACCAAAGCAACGTGCCGCAATAACCATAGCCTCTCTACGATCAGACACGGGTAAGGCCGCAATGCTATTTGGGTTGGACTACGTCTGTTTTTTAGCAAAAAATACCGCTAATAACGGTACCATCCACTGCCCCGACTTTCTCAGCTATAATTTCGGGGTGCTAAATTTACCTTTGCATCGACACACATGGCTTTCTCAGTCTCACAACACTGTACGATTACAGGAAACGGCCAGCAAAGAGCAGGAACTAACATTCTTGTCAGCGAAATCGTTGAAAGTGTGCACCTCGAATCCCATCCGCTTGCCTATCATTGGTCTGCATTTCCACTAGACGGCAGCATTCTAGCACGCAATTGGCGGAAATAAATTGTCCATCATCTAATGAACGAAATACTGGGCGGGAGTATGGACATAGTTCGGTTGAGAAAACAATAAATGCGGCCTACTTGGGATCATTTGGTTCCGCAGTCATACACGTTGGATTTTGCTGTCAAACATCCACATAAACACGTTACTACCAGTTTAGTGAATATTAAAATTGAGAATATGTTCAATTGTTCTCATGACTTCGCTATGCTAATGTTTTACCATTCGGGCCATCACACAATGAATTAGCCAAATGAACTCAACCCCCAAAATTAAAGAGGTTGAGCAGTGACTGTGTTGTGGATGGACTGACTGGTCACATCCAGTGTCAGATGAATGAAGTTATACAAAACTGGGATTAAGGTTCATTTCAGCACACTTATACAAAGCAAGCATTATTAAAAACAATGTTAGGTGTTAATATGGGCTATTGTTTAGGCCCAGGATCAAATAAACATAATTTTATGTGACAACCCGCAGTAGCCGGCACTTGACTAGTGACATATTTAAAGTTTCTATATGAGCACACGCACGTTTTCTTTTTCTATCTTCCATGTTGTAGTTATAACCAAACCAAATATGCTAATCGTATTGAACATTTAAAAAAAAAATTGTCCTCCATTTGCCTACACGCTTATTCAAAGAGATGTTTCATTTATTTTGGTAGCAGGTAAAATGTTGATTGCAACAGGCATTCACTTTCTTTTGTGCCACGAAGAGCAAAAGCATTTGATTTCAACTTAAAACAGTGATTTTTGTGTGTTTCTCTAGGTAGGTAGATATAAAACCAAATCTAAACACACACACACACACACACACACACTTGGTGCTTCGAGGTGTTAGTGTGGAGGAACTAGAAAAACAGTTACTTAGTTCGGAAGTCTGCAACATTATGTTCCCAGAAAATGTATGAAAATACATCTTTTAAAAATAAGATGTTAATTAAAGCAAACAAACACATTGAACATTTACATTTTTATTAGACCCATTTTTATGTAATCATTTGCAAAATGTAAATAGGTAAGTAGCCTACGATCATTTATTTGTAGGTAAATTAGTAAAGAACATTTTATTAATACCAATTAATAACTACTATGGAACACCTAAATTAATCAAGGCCATGGTCTAGTCAGCGAAAACCACTAGTAGACTTCTTCTATGGTGTTTAGTTAGCAGTTAGCAAAGAATATTACTAGTAGACTATGCTCACATTTAACAATGAGTTGACTACTGTTTTACTACATTCAATTTATTAGTACAGTACATAATGAAAGTCTACACATCCTTACAGATATAATTGCAGGAAACTTACATATTTAATCTAAGTTACAGAACTAAATTCATATTTTCATGATTGCATTGTTGTCACAAATCAGAATGTATACTTTGTAAAAGCATTATTGGCCGCCATTGAGCTGATAATCCATTTAAATAATATGCAAAAAAAACATTATAATGAATTGTTCGCAAGCTCTGGAAATATGATTGGACAATATAATAGGAAAAATATGACGAACAGCAATATTCAAACCGTATCAGATCTTCAAGCAAATTCAATGCTGGACTGAGACTGGTCTACTCAGGAAAACTTCCCCGGCAGTTTTGGGAAAGTCAAAAATCAAGACATGTCCTCCAACGCATATCAAACTGCTCTCTTGACCAAAAAGTATTTGCCGGTACTTACACGCTTGGAGTAGAGTGCATTATAAACAACCACAACTGAGCTTGCAGATGCCCAAACCAAAACAAGAAATTACCAGAGCAAGACACCACCAGTTTAACAGCCTGTAAAAACGAAGGCACCCTAAAAAAGACAATGACCCCATCACTGGCTTTGGCCATTGAGATCTGCAATTGAGAACAGAGGGAAGATGTTTTCTTACGTTTCCTTTAAACACCACTTGCAGCAGCATCTGGTCTCTCATTCAAGGTGCTTTGCAATCAATGTATCCTCATTTTGTATGTTAGTAAGTTTACATTTTATAGGAAAACAAAATGTTATCTCTTTTTACAAACTGTGTTATAACCACCTGTTTAACAACATTTGTGATGAGGACATCTTTATAGTTATGCTTCAGACGTTCATGAATAGTAACACAGACTCATGGTTTGTCCCCTGCTATACTAAGATTTAAATCTTCCAGACGTCCACATCTTGGCAGGAATAATATTCCACAGTAACATTTGGTAATCACACATATTTAACATTCATTTGAATTGCCCAATTAACCTCCTTAGATAATTTTGCAATTGTAAAGCAACAAATAACATTATATTCCTACTTGCATCTTGCATGTGTTTAATATGCTGCTTAAGTTTGTAACAACCTGCTGTGGCAAGAAACAACAGACATGTCGTACAACAGTTTTAGGTTTGTAAAGGAGGGGAAGGAAGGAGTGGTAGACTACACACGGTTTCTCCAATTTACCACAATATGTTAAATGTTTTTAAATGACAGACGTTTCTAGCTAACATCCTAATTATTTGTGGAATATGCGGCTGACACATACATTACATACAGACTACGACAACTAAATTGTAAGTGAAGGGAAAAATATGAAGTGACAAGAAAAGTAAGGGGAACTTGATCTATACTGAGAAAAGCCAGCAAAATATAAGGATGCAAAAGGTTGTGAAGAATTTCACCAGTCACTATCAATGTATAGCTGAAAATGTCATCTTGACTTAACCAACATGATCAACATAAGCCACCAAGAAAACAACCGCGATCTGAGAAATAAATCCCATTTATTTATTTTTACTCAGGGAATAATTTGCCATTGTATCGCAAAAGGAGAACTTGTTCAAACTGGTCATCCGTCAGCCCATTCCTTTGGGGAGTAAGAATGTGCCCATTATGACAGAAGAGCCGCTCCACAGGGGAACTTGAGGGCAGGATTGTGTTGTATTTGAGAAAAAGTTTTCTAACTCTAGAAAAGTATTTTAGGCAGCCAAGATTTTTGCTTGTTCCCTCCAGATACCTCCGGACCTCTTCTTCTGTGTCACTGTTACCCGTACCAGGTCCGAAACTGAAGAATTCATCTTCTGACTGCACTTCGTCACTGCCGATTGGGGCACCATCAGACGGCTCGATCCGGTTCGCTTCAGCCACAAGCATCAGATGCATGTCGTCTCTCTCAGTTTCAGGTAGCCACCATAAACGAAATTGTGGTGTAGTTGCTGTTGCTATTTTTGCATCCAGGCTGGCAAACAGCTGTTTGAAGCGAGTATCAATTGCTTCTAGGACAGGATTGATGACGTCAAACAGATAGAGTGCAAGAGTTTTCTTCTCACATAGCTTTTTCTTCAATGTGAGTACAGTAGGTATGACCAGCCCAAGAAAACATTTTTGTTCTCCTTGGAAGAGTTCCAGTGCAAACGAAAGGGGCTTGAAGACATCTATGTATTCTTTTAAGAATGCTACCTCGTAAGATAGCATTCTTGGAACGCCCAAGCTGTCACAAGCATCCATTAGTTTAGTTTCAGGGAGAGTGATAATCTTTTCTACAGCACAGTATTCATAAGTCCAGCGACTCACAGAAGGAGCCGTCAATTTCATTTTCTCAATGTCCTCCATTGCTGCTATGGCCAATGGGGACTGATGGACCCCATTCCATATGGCATAACATTTGCCCATTGAGCTGAAATACACCTGGGCAGTCTCTCCCTGTGATAGAACGTGTGCTAGGTCCTCAGACGCAATCAAATTCAACGCATGAGATGCACATCGTTGGTGCGGAAGATGAAAGTGGTGCATTGCCTCATCCGCTCTTTCCAGTATAGTGCCAACGTCCTGAAACTCAACAATGTCATCTTCAGCATTTTCATCATCAACCTTGGAAAATTCTTTGAAGACCCTGACAAAGTTGCTACCGTTATCAGTGACTATAGCCTGAAGTTTGTTTTCAATATTATAGGTTACATGAATCTCATGTATTTTGGCTGCAATTTTATCAAATGTGTGTGCACCCCGTATTCTGGCACAGGCAAGGCCAGCCGACTTCCTCTCCAGGTCATTCTTCTCAAACCAATGACAGGTCATCCCAATGTAGCTTCGATTGTGAGCTGACCAGATGTCCGCCGTAGTACACACAGATTGTACACTATCCAGCTTTTCCTTAAGGCCATCCTTCATTTTGGAGTATGCCATTTCAAGTCTACTGATGAAAGTATGTTTGGTCATGGACATCTTCCCTCCGCTTAAGCCATCAATTAGCTTCCTGAATGCAGGCTGTTCCAAAACAGACAGTGACTGTGCATCTTCTACCATAAAGTTAAAGACCAAGGCATTCACCTTTGGCTGGGATGTAATTTGGTTGAGGTTTTCCATCTTGGATTTCTTGTAGCGTGGCTCCCTAAAAGATTCTGAGGTGGTTGGTCCATTGGATCCATCTAACTCACCTTTAGACTTGAGATACATGCTTGCATGCTTTCTCTGAAAAACAACAACAACAGCATTATATATCACAACATCCCTGTCATATATCTGGACACTTTTATAAAAACGTTTTATTTTAATATGCTACCAATCTTTACAATGGGCTTCATGATGATACCACCATATACAAAATTGAAAGCAAATAACAGTTGAAACCACAACAAAGAGTGCCACAAAGCCCTGTTTTAGAACAACGTTGAGGTACTGGGCTGGAGAGATATTGATGCCAGGACTGACCAACCGACCATTACCCATTATCACATGATTCAATAAGTATGCATCTCAGGTCTTATGTTGCTTCCTCTCCTCCGTCTCCACCTTTATTAAATGGAAACTGGACACGCTTGGGGGGAAGGACTGTCACAACACATGATGAATGTGAAAATATAACCAGCGGTGAAACTATTTGGTGAAAATAACCTACAAGAAATTACAAAAACAGGATAGTAAATGTGTATTGAATTCAAATGAAAAGATTTAAGACACATGGTTAGCGCGTCATACAAAACAGTATAATCTGCTGATGTTAAGACCTTTCTTTTTTGTGTTTACAGATTAGTGTTACATCTGGGTCTGCTTAAAGAAAGCACTGGGAAACATATGACATAGTATATTTCGAATTAAACGTTGACTAACAAAACATACTAATATAATACATGGAGGCTGTAACTGGCCTCACACTCCAATACAGTTGGTGGCAGTGTTTGCATCATGTTGGTCAATCCGAAAATGCAATCTAAAGAATACAATTTATTGTCAAAAAGGTAATTAGGTACGTTTTCAATAGTGGAATTCCGACGTAACATTACGATTTAAAAAAAGGAAAGAGATTTCAGCCCAAAAGTAGCCAGACTGTGCACCGAATATAATTGTCTAAATCCGCAGTTTCTAATAAAAACCTGATGTGACGTCGAAGCTCCAGTCAACCAATTAGTCTTCAGTCATCCCCAAACGTTGGGTGGAGTTTACTTGACTATTGTTAGGCAAGTGGGGGTCCAAGAACTTCATACCGTCTTTGGGCACATGTTTTACATACCATATGGACTTTCTAAGTTACTGTAGAACTTGTTCGTTTTTTAAAGCCTTCAACTCACCTCTAAATGTTTTTTCAGATTTGATGTCGAGTTCTTGGACGTAGACAGAATTCGGATTTTTGGTTTGCATAGAACACACTGGACGGTCATATTTTTGTCTCTTAACTCCTTAAAAATGAAATGGTGTCGATATTGCCAGACATGGAATGATGTGGCTAGAGTACAGGTATCCATTTTTAAAGAAATATCCGTGTGATATGTTGCATTTACTCCGAGACAGCAAACGTTGATACCAGACAAAGCACATCTATAGTCTGATTACGTAACGACGTAATCCGGATTACTTGTAATGCGTTACTACCATTGGTTGTTTTCTTACCAAGTAACCCAGCCCCCTGTGTTTTTATGGGTATGTTCCAGATTGTCTTTATTCGGCTGTATCAGAACCGAGACATTGGATATAGTCCATGGAACGGGGTTAGGATTGACACTCTTGGGATGATTTCTCAGTGATTTTGTTGAATTGTTATGTCTATAGAATTAGAATATGTGTTATAGCATGTGTTATAGCAGCACTTCCGTGGCATTTCTCTCAATCATCACTTTCTCATTTACTTTCGACCATTCATGATTAACAGTGTCACTATTGAACATGTTCTTGTTTACAAACTTTCAGTCATATAATTGGAAAGTGTAACCTAACCATCATGGATGCATACCAAAGAAATATCTGCAGCTAAAGGTATTTCACAGGATTCACAAATTAACCACACATGCTTTTTTATAATATGCCAATTTATCATTTTAATGGGAGCTTATTAAATATGTTTTACCTGGACATTTGTACATTATGTAGTTAGAATTGATATTAATCTGAATCTTTATATAAAAAAATCTCATAGAGATATAAAATACACAACCAATGAGTCACAGAGTGGTAAAGAAAGTAGATGGAATGATGGTAAGAAGGTTTCAAAAAGGCTGTCACAGATTTATGAATATTTCCACCCTTGCATTATTTTATCCTCAAACATTTTATATTAATGTACACAGTATAATGATATACAACGTTTTGGCAGTTCTCTGTTTTATAACAGCACATACAATACAAATGAATGTACTCATATGTGCACACGTCTACGTGCAAATACAGAAACATCCACATGGATGCCTACTTGGATACACACATCCATGCACGCACAAATACACAAAATGCAAAAGCACACAAGCATGCCGACATAAACGTTAATATGTTAATGAAGAAAAGATGTATATAGAAAAAGGAAAGTGCAAATGTTGGTTAAAGATTGCTTGCAATACCAGTTCTCCTCTGTGGGACAGATGAATGGTGAGTCAGCTGGTGGCACATACTGTGCTTTCCAATGGGGAGAGGGAGAACATTGAGCCACATTCGTGCCAGGACGTGGGCATAAATCTTAAAAAAAAAATGGACAGGAAATGTGGTGGTTTTCTAGAAGTATTGTGGCTGACTAAAGTGAGAAGGAAAATAAGGAGATTTTTATTAAAAAGTTGCATGAGGATGTGTCGTTGCGTTGGTACTGTTCCTGGTACTGTCCCTGGTACTGGTACTATCCATGGTACGGTTGCTAGTACTGTCACTGGTACTGTTCCTGGTACTGTCCCTGGTACTCTCCATGGTACTGTCCCTAGTACTGTCCATGGTACTGTTTCTGGTACTGTCCCTGGTACTCTCCATGGTACTGTTCCTGGTACTATCCCTGGTACTGTTCCTAGTGCTGTCCATGGTACTGTTCCTGGTACTATTCCTGGTACTGTTCCTGGTACTATCCATGGTACAGTCCCTGGTAATGTTCCGGACAGCAAGTTAATTTTATATTTATGGCAGTGTTGTGTCCAGGTGTGAGCTGGGGACCATGGATGTCTCTTTTGGGCGGATGCCCTTCAAGCTTTCTGGAGTTTAATATAATAATTGTATTAGCTTGAGATTGTTACAGTGGTTAAAGGAAAATATGTACCTACAACTGTTTTAAGGACATTTCTATTTTGCGTTTAGTTCCAGATATCTCTCTTTTATGTACGACATTGAAAATACACTTTTTAAAACTACGGAATATGAATCCAAGGAGATCTTTCATTTACCAGCTCATTCTCCTTTGGAGAAATACAAGGCGACAGGGTAGTCCAGTGGTCACTAGTTGAAATCCCATAGCTGGCAAGGTGACAACAACTGTTGTTCTATACCTAAATTTGGCAGTTAACGTACATTTTCTGGTCATTGCTGCATAATTACCTGGTAAAATAGAAATAAAATACTTAATGTCCTTCCTAAAACACTGTTAGAAATACAATATTTAGGTAGAGTTTGCAAAGGGAGTCTACAAAATATTAACTTTTTCACCAAGCAGTCATTTTCAAAAGTGTAATTTCATAACATATACTTACATTTCTGCCAACCTGGCTTTAGCGATGTAATTGCAAATTGTTGCTTCCTATAGACGACACGGTAGGCCTCCATAGTAAGTCTTCTATTTATTTTCTTGAGAAAGCCCCCCGTCAACATCCATCTCCTTTAACTCTATGTCTAGCCCTACTCCTGTCATTGGCTATGGACGTGAGACTGACTGGTTGTGACAGCAAACCAAGCTTGAGCCACAGGATTCCGGTGAAGACTGGCTTGAGCGCTCGCCAAATCCTCCATCTGTTAATGTACGACTGGTAGCCCTAGGAGGAGTATCCGTTATTTTCTGTCCTTATGCTCTCCCCCAATGCCAATCTCCCGCTACCATGCCGACTCTGGTGGGAGCTATATTTACCAACATGACACTTGTTCAATGAAAAGCTGGAATGTTAGAGTGAATGTTGATACTCTGTATGAAAAAAGAGACAATGGGCTCTAATACATACTGTGTACGGTTTTAATCTGTTTATAGAAATAAGATCTTCCTAAGAGATGTGCACACTGTAAAACATTCACAAGCAAATATTGTATTAGTAAGTTACAGGACAAACAGTTTAACAGTAAGCCAGCAAGATGGTCCAGTAAAGCAGTTGGAAATCTGGATTTGAAATGTTGTGTTTAGGTCTTGCTATGTTTGAAGGGGCTACATAATGTTATATTATTATATTTATAAGTGACAAGGAAAATTGCCATTTTGTGTGACGGTGCACAGATACTCAACAATGGTGTCTGAACAGAAATAGCCGGGCAATCCTCAGTCAGACACAGACTGGACACATTATTATACAGTTCACATGTTCCTTATGTCTTTGTGTTTCCCCATCCATCTCTAATATTTATCTCTTCAAAAGTCTTTTCCCCATCATCCTGCATTCCATCCCCCATGTCTTCCCCACTCCTCCGCGGGTAGCATCCCTACAGGGGGAACACCAAGAACCCGGAGAAGGTAGAATACTTCCAACCACCCATGAGGTTCCCCCTCTCCAGTTTGAGGTAGGCCTTGTCTCCCCTCTCCATGATCACCAGGCCTGCGTTGGTCGCTGCCTCCCGCGTCACATCCATGTCCCCGGCAAAGGCTGAGATCATTGGCCATCCGTTCAACATCAGGCTAACCTGGAAACAACCAGATAAGCAGTCTCAATGCCAAACTGAGCAGTGTCAATGCTAAAATGAGCAGTCTCAATGCCAAACTGAGTTGACTCAATGCCAAACTGAGTAGTCTCAATGCCAAACTGAGTAGTCTCAATGCCAAACTGAGTAGTCTTAATGCCAAACTGAGTAGTCTCAATGCCAAACTGAGTAGTCTCAACGCCATACAACTAACCACATGTGAGAAATGAACGACAAAAGCAACAACAATATGGTAATACACCAGGAAATATGGGCCGATCTGAACATTTGATACAGGTGCTGTGTCATTTCACACAAAACAGGATAGTAGTGTATGAGACAGATCAAGCCCTTAAACAGACAAATACGTGGGACACACAGTAAGAACTTGTATGTTACACAGCAGGCCGTTTCAACTGCATACAGTACGCCTGTCTCACCTGGATAGTTTGCCTATTGTAAGCTTTCACTACATGGAAGTTAAAGCTGTACACTCCTCTTCTGGGGGCAAGGAAGACACTGCTCTCCTGGTCAAAGTGATTGCCCACATTCACCAAGATCTGGGGTGAGAAGAAGAAGCAGGACATGAAGACAATAGGAGAGATGGACACTCGAAGACATTCAAAGAGCATTGTTGGCATCGCTTCACTTCACGTTGATGTCCTACCATACAGTTTCCCTGCAACTCACCTGGTCAAAGTAGATGATCATGGTGCGGTTGCTCATGTCAGTGGGTTCATGGTTGGTCTGGCGCGTGGCGGAGAATGCCACCCGGCCGGTGCCTGAGCGGACCGACATGCCCAGGGCATTGCCCGCCGGCTCGGAGTTAGGAGTGGAGTCACAGATCACCAAACACTTCCCCTCCAGGACTATAGGCTCGGTGTCATTTTGGGCCCTCAGAGGCCCCATGAGGAGCAGCAGCCCCAGCAACACTGTTGGCTCTAAGGTGGATGGACGAACCTCCCCGGGATACATGCTTTTAACTGGCTACTTTTGTGGAATCTATTATTGATTCTAGTGTGGAGCAGAGTTGCAGTGAAAGATTACAGACTTATACCGAAATGCCCTGGGATCATAAGTGTTAGACTTTTAAAATGCTAGATTTTCTGTCCTTTGCTCATCCCTAAATATCGCAAATGTCTCGCGGTCGATCTGATATTCGGTGGGATCATAAGAGTCCTCAATTGTTTGAAGTGGGTTCACCACCGTGTTCACTCTCCTATCCAGTCTCCAGGTGGTCCTATAGGAAGTCTCCCAGTAATAAAGATGAAGCTTGATCAAGAGGTTGGATTCACAGATTAAAAACAAGGACTTTTGCGGTTATAAGTGTTTCAGGAGCAGGAGACGAAGTAAAAAGCACAGTCTATCTCGATCTCTCGTACCAACACTGTCTGTCTATATCTGCTCCTCCATCTATCTCAGTCTGCTCTCATGGATGTATCTCAAGTTATGGTTTAGATTAGATCATTGGAAGTTTGGGGCAGGATGGCATGGGCACGTAGATGTTTTGTTGGGATTCAAACTACTTCATCTCTTTACAGACCTGAGTGAAAGAAGAAAAGGAGGGAGGAAAAAAGATAATGGTAGGACACCTGTAAGGAATACCAGCTATCAGAGATGCTGAAGATGGAGGAGGTAGAGGAGGATGTTGTCATGTGGAAGATGTGATGAGGTAGAGGAGGATGTTGTTACATGGAAGATGTGTTGAGGTAGAGGAGGATGTTGTAATGTGGAAGAAGATGTAATGAGGCAGAAGATTATGTTGGTATGTGGAAGAAGATATGATGAGGTATTGGAGGATGTTGTTATTTGGAAGATGTGATGAGGTAGAGGAGCATGTTGTAATGTTGAAGAAGATGCGATGAGTTAGAGGAGGATGTTGTTATGTGGAAAAAGATATGATGAGGTATTGGAGGATGTTGTTATTTGGAAGATGTGATGAGGTAGAGGAGCATGTTGTAATGTTGAAGAAGATGCGATGAGTTAGAGGAGGATGTTGTTATGTGGAAAAAGATGTGATGAGGTAGAGGAGGGTGTTGTATGTGGAAAAAGATGTGATGAGGTAGAGGAGGGTGTTGTTATGTTGAAGAAGATTTGATGAGGTAGAGGAGGATGTTGTTACATGGAAGAAGATGTGATGAGGTAGAGGAGGATGTTGTCATGTGGAAGAAGATGTGATAAGGTAGAGGAGGATGTTGTTATGTGGAAGAAGATGTGATGGGGTAGAGGAGGATGTTGTTACATGGAAGAAGATGTGATGAGGTAGAGGAGGACGTTGTTATGTGGAAGAAGATGTGATGAGGACGTTATGTGGAAGAAGATGTGATGAGGTAGAGGAGGACGTTGTTATGTGGAACTAGATGTGATGAGGTAGAGGAGGACGTTGTTATGTGGAAGAAGATGTGATGAGGTAGATGAGGACGTTGTTATGTGGAAGTAGATGTGATGAGGTAGAGGAGGAC
>JACXGK010008039.1:0-23514 GCA_016801125.1 Novumbra hubbsi
TCAGGACCAAGCATCCGTCATGATTCAGGACCAAGCTTCAGTCATGGGTCAGGACCAAGCATCCGTCATGATTCAGGACCAAGCTTCAGTCATGGGTCAGGACCAAGCATCCGTCATGATTCAGGACCAAGCTTCAGTCATGGGTCAGGACCAAGCATCCGTCATGATTCAGGATCAAGCTTCAGTCATTATTCAGGACCAAACATCAGTCATTATTCAGGACCAAACATCTGTCATGATTCAGGACCAAGCATCCGTCATGATTCAGGATCAAGCTTCAGTCATTATTCAGGACCAAACATCAGTCATTATTCAGGACCAAACATCTGTCATGATTCAGGACCAAGCATCCGTCATGATTTAACTTTAGAGATATCCACTTTACAGAAATGATTATTTTCATATTTGATTGCAAACACCTGTTGCTGTGTTCCAAAGTAGTCTAACCATACATTAAATAATCCATGTACTTTTTAAACATGGAAGTGCTTGTATTTATATCTGTAAAACTACAAATAGACACTGAAATCACACATATGAAACATGTGAATTATCCTTATCTCTATTATTATCTCTTTTCAACATAAGTTCCCATAGACATGTGCTGCTGAACGTAAACACTTCCTCAGATAATAAAAAAATATATATAACTTTGGGTACAGACTGTGGTAAAAATGTTTTGCCTATGTCAGATTTCTCTTGGGAGGTTCATAGCCTTTGAGGTTCATAGCCTTTGAAGCCCAAGATATTTGTTTTTGCGGTTTTTGTATTCATCTGAACATTGAGACAGCTAGCAACAATGACAACAAACTACCATGTGGGGAATTGTTGGAGACTAGCCTCAGCTCGTTGGAGACTAGCCTCAGCTCGTTGGAGCCTTGGCTCAGATCGTTGGAGTCTAACCTCAGCTCGTTGGAGACTAGCCTCAGCTCGTTGGAGACAAGCCTCAGCTCGTTGGAGACAAGCCTCAGCTCGTTGGAGACAAGCCTCAGCTCGTTGGAGACAAGCCTCAGCTCGTTGGAGACCAGCCTCAGCTCATTGTATGTTTTTACTAATACCATTACTTGTTTTCAGGTATTTATACTCCTAAAATATGAGAGCTAGCTTACTGAAACACAAGAATAAAATCGTGCACTGCTTGTAATGATCCCAAGTGATTTATTATATATATATCAGTCATTGAAGCAAGCTAACCAACACAGGAAAAGTTTACTTTAGAGACAAGTACTTATAATGCAATTTTGCATTATAAGTACTTCAGTATTTCTTTTTCAATGAACATTAGGAGAGGATATATAATTGACCTAATGTCAACATGCCAACCAATCCAGCTCTATCCTTTTTGCACTATGGCTGTGTCAGTGTTAGTTTTGTTGCTGTATAACAGACTCACCTGCTGAAGTACAACATAACAGGAATATGGTGCCATCTTAGAATGTACCTCCCTCCCTCTCCCTCTTGATAACAAGGTCTCTTGTGGTGATGGTATGAGGGCTCCAGTATACGTGTTTCCATATAGACAGGGATCCTGTTCCTACACTGCAAAATGATACTTGGAGAACAAGGAATTTTGGTTGGCTTGCTAAGTGATTAGAGGTTTAGGACGAAGTAGAGCCAAGGATTGAGGGCCGCATGGACATTAGAGAAGCAGTTGAGTCAGCGACCCCGTAGGTGGTGGACACTTACGATGGCGACACTTGGCTCATACTCACATGACTTGCTTCGCTTGCCTCTACGCGCAACATGATTCATTCATATTGTCCAAATTGAAAGTTACGGATGCAGAATAAATCACATGTAGATGGAAAAGAGCTTTTACAACCATTTTCCCTTTGGAGGGAATGCACTTATTTTATTTATTTGTGAATTTATGAATGAGCCTTGCACTTCCAAGGGGACTCACTCAGGTTTGCTCATGCTGAGCTGGCTACAGGTAATTTATTACTATTGCCAGGTTTGCCATTTACTTTTTTACTTATCCACTGTGTCTGCCAAGATGTATTCAAATAGTGGCAATCTCTCTTGTGTTGACACTGTGTGGTGTCTAATTGGGTCAACAGCACCATCTCTCTGGTGTTAACACTGTGTGGTGTCTAATTGGGACAACAGCGCCTTAAGCCAGAAAAACACTTAGAGTAAGGCTTAGATCTAAGAAATGTATAATTTTTCTATCCAGCAAGCCGAATATTCTGCACAAGGCTATTCTGGCATGTATGTCCCCTTTAATCCTACAGCAATAATCTACGTTCGAAAGGGCACTTTTTCTTGTCAGATAACAGGGAGAAAATAGACTGCATTCTTCCATGTACTGTTATCAGGACCTCTCTCTGTATTTGTGTGCTCTCTCTCTCCATTAAAGGGCACTGTCACTGAGTTCCAGACAGTCGTTGTTGATGAAGTCAAAGGGCATGGAGGATTCTCCCGTGTGTCTTGGAGTCCTAGTACCTGCAGTTGACATTTGCACAGGTCATTCTGGGGACATAATAGTACATTGTTCCAGTGGCTGAAATCCGTCCATAATGTCAGGGTTGGTCCATGTAACGATGTTTCCATGGCAACATCAAAGAGCTCACCGACTGTTTGAAGCGAGATTTGACAGGGGCCTTGGAAGAGTTCACAAAAGGAGGAAAAAAAGTCAGGGGGTTTGAAAAATACAGAACATTTTACATCTCTTTGGAAATACTGGATTCCATTATTTATTTTCTCTATAAACAAACAGACATATTTATTCTTTTGACAAAGGGAGACGAGAGTGATAACATTTTCTTTGTAGAAGGTAAAATAATATTTTGGAACTTGCTCAGAATTAATAAATGTTCAGCCACCTTTTTATGGCTGTTCAGTGTTTTGTTTTGTTTGACAATGGCATTGTGTTATGTAGCCTCCAAATTATTAAGAAAAACATTCATATTAGTTGAATCGTTTTATTAAAACATCACTGGCCTCCAACATCCATTTGTTGTAAAGAATTTACATGTTATTTTTAATAATAATTTTCCATAACACCCACTTCACTAAGTAGAAACAGCTATCTGGAGGTTGATTGTACATATATGTTTTAACATTTGTCATTGGGGCTATGTCTTCATGTCTACGTTCTTTGACTTCCAGTTCTACTTTTGTAGGAATGTACAGTAGGTAAATCAACATGTTGTTTTTACTTAGTTTTTTCTGACACACCTACTTTTCTGATCCACACTTCCCATCAGTTTTACATGAAAAACCCTCATACAAGCAAAAATAGTTCACATGGTTGGCTGCCTTGGGTGGAGTGGATAGTGCTGAGATCTAGTGCTTTTATAAGACATTTGGTCGTAAAGCGTCACACTGACAGAGGTGGCAGGTTTTGGATTCAGGAGATCCGTCCTCAGCCGAACCAAACAGTTTTTGAATCCCACTCTTTTATAACCACTCTTCTCCCCACTTCAGCTCAGACATTCTACTTTTGTTTTTCCTCCTCTCTTTACTCTCTTTCTCAACTTCAACTAAAAGGCTTCTTCGGGGAGAGGGTTTAGATATCTCTTTTCATAACAAAGAAAAAAGCCACGCAATGGACAGTCAAAAAAGGGGACTTCGAAAATAATTAGAAAGGAACGAAACGTTTCAATTTACTTTAACACAACAAACCTACATCACTCAGCCGAAGAATATGGAAATTGTCCCGTATTATTAATAAAGCTTTAAAACTGTTCATTTAAAAACACAATTTCATATATAATTCAGTTCAATAAAAACCATGTCAGTTTCTTTCTGTCAGACAGACAGACGGAGGCCAACAGTCTCGAAATAGTCTCAAAATATCCCTTGTAGCATTTTGAGTGGGCATGACAGTATGAAAAATATGCTGCCTTGTAACCCATTCCTCTTACAACACCAAACTCTCCACAACTCAATAGACAGAACCGTTCCAACCAGACTTTGTGTTTGCTTAGTCACTGACCGGCGTGGTGGAAAAGCTCCGGTGCTTGCGGTCATGTGTCTATGTCACGTGCTGGCGACGGTTCGTGAGGCAGGTTGGTAGAGTTGGGTAGAGGCTGCGTGTGTGCCGCATTCGCTGTGTGCCCGTGCCCCACGGAGTTCTGTTGCAGCTCTAACGCCATGGCGTTCTGTGGGTGAGGGAACTCCTTCACCTGGCGTCGGTACTCCAGGAACGTTGACGCCTTCGTGGCGATCGCCACCACGTTCTTGCCGACGAAGATGGTCGAGACTCTGCTGTCCTGGAACAGCACCATGTTCACCCCGCGGATCAGGATGGTGACCACGTTGATGGTGACCAGGCTGAGGACTGGGTAGAGCATCATCTTCTGAGGTGACACGTTCTCCCCTTGCATGGAGATCTCGCTGAGCGAGACGCACGGCAGGATGAGCAGCAGGATATAGCAGTAGAAGAACATGAGGCCCTCGGCCCAGATGGGCAAGCCGGTCCGCTGGGGCTCCCACAGGTTGGCCTGGATGTCCAGAAGATCCAGAAGATCAAGAGCCACCCAGAAGAGCCTCCCCCGCATGTCCTCCTTCTTCCTGAAGGTCCTGACGTACTCCATGCTGTCCAGGGCCACTAGGACCAGGTAAAGCCCGGGGACACACATGGACAATAGCAGAGTCAAGGCCTTCCGGGCCACCGTCTCCAAAGACTTCCTGTCGGCCTTGCAGTTTTGGAAGACAAAGTAAAGCTTAATTTCCAGGACAAAGATGTAGAGGAACCAAAGGATCATGGCGTAGCCGCGACGGGCCGTCCGTACCTCTGCACCCACCCACACGGCCACGTAGCGCAGCACGATGAGGAAGCAGATGTCCCCGACGAGCACGATGATGCACACGCCAATCTTCCTGGGCCCCTGGTTCTGCTCCACCAGATAGGCGTCCATGAAGGCCATGCTGGTCATGATGACGATCGTGGTCAGGCACACGTGGCGCTTGTCCGGGGGCGGCAACACCATGACGAGGACTGGACCCTACCGCCCGCTGGCTCTCACCTCCAGTCCACGGCTTCAGGTGACCAAAACGGAAGCGGAAAAACAACTGGGATCCGAGTGCGTCAAATGCTAATGTCGGTTGGAGACAACAGGCTCCCTTGCGGGACACCAGTGAGTCATACGATCTATTGAGTCGTTCAGCTGAGTGAGATTGAAGTAAGGTCAGTGGGGCTTCGGTCTGTTTAGGGATGCTGCCAGATGATTTTTGTCAGACCACGCCAGCGTCGGAACTTCATCTGATCACTCAGCGCAGTTCCATTGATCCCCTTCCGCTAGTAAAGCAGGCGCCACATCGAGGCACTCAATGGCTGACGGTCATACAGGCCCGGGACTCCGCGGGGT
The DNA here is from genome assembly GCA_016801125.1 of Novumbra hubbsi. NCBI lineage: Eukaryota > Metazoa > Chordata > Actinopteri > Esociformes > Umbridae > Novumbra > Novumbra hubbsi. Next base: position 5,316 of record JACXGK010008039.1, read on the forward strand.
TTACCGAGTGTGCGGAGGGGGCAATTTCTGGGCATGCGTGAGGTTACGCAGGGCAGAGAAAAGCAGTGCATTCGCTTGGCTCTTGTCCGTGTGCGTCGAGGCAATTCTGTTGCTCAGCGTGTGGGGGAATCATTCCATGAGGCAGCATTCGGTACGGCAGGGCAGTGTGGGTGGCTCTGTTTCAGTGGTGCAGTGCGTGCGTGTGTTTTTGTGAACGTGAAAGCAAGAGAGGAGTCTGCAGTGGCCAGATCCCCGGTAGCCATAAATCACAGAGACAAGGGATGGGGGTCAGCGGCCTGTCAGGCCCTGTGTCTGACGCCAGCTTCCCCGGGGGGAGGCTCTAACACTGGGCCAGAGACGCAGCATCCTCTCCCCCTTCTGCAACGTGCCGGCCTCGCCACCGCCTGAGGGAGAGAGATGAAGGGAGGGGGATGGGTGGTGGAGAGAAAGAAAGACAACTGTAAGCGCAACTGGGCTATATGGCTCAACACTCGTTGCCAAAGGCAGTTTGACATCCAAATGCTACGAGTCAGGCGTTGCGTCGGTCAGGAAAAGACGTGGTCTCATCTGTAATTAAGCTCTACATCCATAGGGGCATAATTGTTCAAAGTCCCATGTAAGTTAGTTACGTGGCCCTGAGACCACAAGCCGTAGGCGATGCACAGCCCAAAGCTACACGGTCCAATGTACACTGTAGGCCGAGGAAGACGCTACACATTGCTATCTAACTTTGTCATAGGTTTTATCACTAATGTTAAAAGGATAAACACAAGCTGTGTAATGGGGCATAATCTCACTGTGTAATAGGGTATTCGGTACTACTATGTTATAGGGAGTACCTACAGGCCTGGTGCATGTTGACTTAGAATGACAGGTGTCACTCACATTGCTATAAAAGATTATGGCTTGTTCTAGAACTCCGAAATAGGTACAAATCTAACAGATCTAAATGCACAAACCAACACAACAAGTCCTGATATTTTTTTAGTAGTTGTCTACGTAGATATGGGAAAAACGTTAATTCCAAAAAAGCAAATAGAGGTCTCTGCGTCATTTGTTAAGTTATTCTACAAAGAGAGCTTTGATTTAACCTAGGTACATCCTCAATTATTTAGCACTTCTCTCAGATTCAGCTGAATGACATGTAAAGGTGCAGGATGCTTCAACCCCTTTGTATTTCTACTGTGTTGTCCGATGAGTGCTATGACAGGTAAGGTCAAAGGTCCAGTCATCAGCCGTCTGCTGCAACATTTGTTGCACTTTTGTAAAAAAAAAAAAGGGTGTTGTGGCCTTAAACAGTGCCAGCAGGCACAGCTACACAAGTTAGCAAACTTCAACCATAAATCAATGTCTAAATATTAGCATGGAGGGACAGAGCAGTGATGGGGGTGGCAGTGGGATGAGGTTAATTAAGCAGAAATGTCTTCCTCCTAATTGTAATTGGAGCATCAGTTGTCACGTCACGTGCAGCACCCATGAGGGTTAACATTCTGTAACGAATTGAACATGTCACATATTATCCCTGTCACAGACCGTTTACAGGGATTTACAGTATATTGGATTTAACACAAAAAAAGAATTTCTGCAAGCAATATGTAATTATATATATGTATATATAACATATGTGTATATACTACGGACAAACTATCCAAGTCAATCAGTTTTGCATTTTGTCTGGTCCCTTTCAGATTTCTTTGGGTCAAAATCATCATTACTTTGAATGGCAGTTTTGGAGAAAACCCCATCAACTATGGGCCAGCTACAGACAAGCAGGGCCCATTGCAAAGAAGACTGAACACTAGAAAAAAGGATAATACACTGCTTGTCTATCATTACATCCACTCTGTTTTAAAAAATATTTTTATCACACATCGGGTCTCGATGACAGAAAAATATATTAAATATCAAAATCTTAACAGTGCATTCATTGTGCAATTCATTGAGATCAAAATAACCTAACAACATTCAACGGAAACCAGAATTAACATCTGATTCAAACCGAAAACCAAAGTAAACAATTGAAATGAAAGGCTGTTCCAACTTGTGTGAATTGAATTTACGGCAACTCATAATGTGACCCTGTAGTGTGTCTGGCCTCCACGTGCCTGTATGCACTCCCGACAGTGTCTGGGCATGCTCCTGATGAGACGGCGAATGGTGTCCTGGGGGATCTCCTCCCAGAACAGGATCTGGGCATCGGTGAGCTCCAGGACAGTCAACTTGGTGGTGTCGGATGAACCAATACATCACAACCCAGAGGTTTTCAATTGGATTCAACTCTGGGGAACGTGAAGGCCAGTCAATGGCATCAATGCCTTCTTTATCCAGGATCTGCCGACACACTCTGGCTACATAAGGCCGGACATTTTCTTGCACCAAGAGCATTCCTGGGCCCACTGCACCAGCATAAGATCTGCCGATTTCATCCTGGTATCTAACAGAAGTGAATGTGTAGGACTGTGTGACCCTCCAAGGATATGCTTCCCCAGACCATCACTGACCCACCGCCCAACCAGTCATGCTGAAAGATGTTTCTGGCAGCTGTTGGTAAGAAACTAGCACTGCAGTAGCCTGCTGGAGGTCATTTCGTAGGGCTCCTCCTTTGCCGTGACTAATGTCTTCCAATAATAAAGCCAACTAGAGATCTTATCTCAAAATATTAGATTTGCACTTGTGACTAAAGAAATAATACTGATATCTGTGACAGGGAACAGTTATAAGTGGTTTACTAAGAAATCAGCTGGCTTTATCAGGCATGTTTACTCATTTATACTATTTACTCTGTTTCTCCATTACGTTTTTAAAGAATATTTTTTTGTAACTTCTGTGTATGTATCATAAAAAAATTATTGATCTGCAATAACACATTACAATGGAATTTCCACATGAATAATGGCATAGTGATATTTTAAATACTTGATTTCAATGAATCATGGCTAGTGTACTTTATCATGGAATCTGAACTTTAGGGGGGTGAAAGGCACAACCCTTCTGAGTTTGAGTGAATCTCACTATTAATTATTAAGCATGGTTTGCTGCTGCACAGTGGATGGTTTTCTCAAACCACCATGCACAGCTATCTCAGTTGCTACTACTTCAAGTGAGCCAAGGCGACTGTGCAGCACGAAGCCAGAACATTTTCTCAAAGTCCCCCCTTCAATAAGGCTTCATTAAAACCAACGATGGAAGGCCAAAATGCATACTGAGTGGTAATATCCTCTCACTTGAGAGCATGAGGCCCATCATGCTTAAACTGCACCCTGACACCTCACACAAGAAACATGCCAACAAACACAAGGCGATTTCTATTATAGAAAATGAGGTTAACTAAATTAGCAACAGGTACAATTCGATAAGACCATTACTGTCTCTGAAAGAGCCCATCAAGCATAATTTGAGGTAATCCGTCATATAACACATAGTATGGCAGAGACCTTGATATGACCTGCCGCAACTGATATGGTAAAAACAATGTTTGGGGAGCAAAAGGGGCAGAAACTTACAGCAGTTCCTTTGTCCGATAATCCTGCGAAATAAAGAATCGATGCTATTGCTAGGAATCAAGCGTCAACACTGGCCGATGACTCCAAAACTCCCCAGCTCATGCTCTCCAAATGGATGTCAGCGAGGCCCACACACTGTAGTTAACAATGCGCCCCCCTATGTCTTCCGGACCGCTGTGTTCCCATGAGCTGAGGCCCGGTTGCTAGGGGGGCCCGTGGAGGCCCCCAATCATCCTGTTCATTATTAGAAGCAACGATAACTGTTTTTTTATTTTTTAACCCCCCCCAAAAAAAATCCCTATTACTTATTAAAACAACAAAAACAAACATGTTATCTACTGCCTGTTTCATAATAATATCCCCTCTACTGAAAATGGTACGGGTCATTCCTTTGTGCGCAGCATCAAACCGTCTACAGTGCACTGCGGAACGGCCAGCCCCATAAATGACCTGAGTAATGCAACTAAACGAACTAACCAGCTAATGTTGGAGTGATATTTTCTTTGCCATGCCAGGACCTGCACAGAAATTAGGATGTTAGAAAATAAAGGGGAAGACAAAGAGGGAGGCTAGTGACGAACGATAGCTAGGAGGCTACAGCCAACCGTTACTAGCCAAGAGGTGGCTTGGGTCAGTGAAGCAAGCACCACCAACCGGGAGAGTCCTATTACAGCGCTCTCAAAATAAATTTATTGAACTGTGTGGAAGTCACGTTCCCAACACCATTCTCGGGGGGGGACTCCAGTCAATCTATTCCTTTCATGTATGTGATGCCATGCCAAGCATCACCTGTTGAGCAAAACGTCCTGCGTCTGAGGTACGTGTGTAACAATGATGCACGCGGCTAAGGATGGACAATAAACAAACATTTTATGGGGTTTGGAAAAGGCATGTAAGGAAATGACCGATATGGTAGAAGAAGGTCTCCAAGTGTGAGGAATGTTCCCAAATGTGAGGAATGTCTCCAAATGTGAGGAATCTCTCCAAATGTGAGGAATCTCTCCAAATGTGAGGAATCTCTCTAAATGTGAGGAATCTCTCCAAATGTGAGGAATGTCTACAAATGCATGGAATCGATCTCACAGAGTGCCGTGGACAAGGGTATGAAAATAATATTTGGGGAAAGGTCAAAAAAATTTGCAAGCCCAAACTCTACAAGTAAATCCTTTACCCCCTGCGCATTGCAGACACCAAATCTCCTAGGTGTACTTGCTGTCCAGTCATGTGAGGAAACGTCAACTTATTTCGGATGTGTCTATTGCTTCTCTACAATCTAGAGCGAGTCCAGTCCGTTTGTCCTTGTTTGATGCAGTAGCCTTATGCTTTTCTTGTTTAGCTCGGTTAAATCAATACATTTCGTTTTGTGAACATTTGTCTTTTCATAAACAATAAGTCATTTTGAACCGTCCCCTCAGTCCCGTCATCCTGGCGCTGGGATCCGATTTGTGTGAGTGTCTATTTTTAATGCAGTAAGTGTCTTTCAGTTTATATGTGTACGTGTTTTATGTAGGAGAGAGCACACGCATGCATTGATATGAATAAAGCAGATTTAGGGTGGGCTCAGTCACTGGACCTTTTCATGGGCCCAGCCATTTCTGTGGGTGGGCCTGACTTAATGATTCACAGAGAGTGACTGGCTGCAAAAGAGCTGAGCGCAGAACTCTGATATTTACTGCGTCAGGTAACTTGGATTGTTAACTTAATGAAACCACGTTCTCTGCGCGCATGTCTATTTCGCAAAACTGAGTGGAGATATGGGATCACAGCATGGTCGTTTGTTATTTCACACCGATACTGTGGTTATCAAGGGGTTGGTGTTAGATTATTTAGTTTTTTATTTATCTTAATCATTCGCAATGGATTTTAAAAAAGACAGACTGTGACAGAATAACGTGTCTCCTTGCCCATGTAAGAGAGATATTTGGGAAACTGAACAAACTGAACGTAAGCTTGCAAGGGAAGAACATACTACAAATTAGTGAATGAATCCGTAGATTCAGGGGAAAGGCTTCTTATTGGAGTATCTTTTGAAGGCAAACTATGTCCCTTCCCTTGGCTGTGCAGGTTTCTAACGGACCGCAGCATCAGTGATTGCCCCACGCGATAACTGCTCACTTCCAGAGCTTGGAGGAGACCTACTTTGGGACCTACTTCCCAGATGCGGACAAAACAAAAGTTTTACTGGGAGGAAAATCCATTTGACTGTGATCCTGATTTGTTTGACATGACTTTGTGAAGCTGGATTCAGTGCTTTTGTCTGCATATAAAGCAAAAATAAAGAGAACACTGCAAAATTATCAGTTTTTCTGGTTCTATTATTAGGTATGCGTTTGGGCCAAAGTAAACATTTTTGATGGCTTGTGATCATCCATTTTCCTCTTGATTCCTATCCTTACATTCTAGAGGCTTTCAATGGGGTTCAGGTCTGTAGATCGGGCTGACCATGACAAGGACTTGATATGGTGGCTCTCCATCCACACCTTCATTACCTGGCTATGTGGCATGGAGCATTGTTCTGCTGAGAAGAAGAAAACAACCTCATAGATGTCAAAGCAGACGAAACACGTTTTCTTCCAAGACAACCTTGTATGTGCCTTGATTCATGCATCCTTCTGAAAGACTAATCTGCCTGATTCCAGTGTTGCTGAAGCACCCCCAGATCATCACGATCCTCTCCAAAATTTCACAGTTGGTGTGAGACATTGTGGCTTGTAGGCCACTCCAGGTCTCCCTCCAACCATCAGACGACCAGGCAAAGCTGATAACTGGTCTTTTTTTAGGTCACTTGAATGTCATCCTATTTTTGTTGGGTGACATTTGAATGAGTGGGCGATTATCCTGATCAGTGGAGAGTCATTTCTGCCCTCTGCAGGTCTGTAGCTTTGTTGTCCCCAATGTCTGCTGCTTGACCTTGTGCTTATGAAATTGTATGGATGGATGGAAGCAACCTGACGATCAATGTATCCCTTCTGCCAGTAAAGCCGGCGTTGAACCCTCCTTTTTTCCACACTCAAACCATTCCTTGTCAACTATTCTGTCTGGGTCAATAGTTCTGTTTTTGATTCCGAGGTACTCTGAGGTACTACTTGCTGGTTTTTGTCATCCAGCCAGGCCTATTACCAGAAGATAGTGATGACCAACCACAGCAGTGGTTTTTATATTTTTCCTCGTTAAATAACATTTGGTTCAGGTGATTACCTAATCAGTGTCTCATTCAGTTGAAAGATGTGGGCCTGTGTTGGAGTTCAACAGACACTGGATTGGAATGGCTGCCATACATTTGGAGCTGCCGATTAAAGAAAAATGTGCAGCAGCCACTTCTTTTTTTCCAGAGCTGTATATATTTTTTGCTATGCCTCTTGTAGACCCAAAGAATCAATAATGACATTCGTTGCCAACAATTGTGTTTATCGACATTTTGGATTTTTAGCGATTATTTTGTTTTAGCCCTAGTATAGATCAAGCCGTCATTTTCCATTGGACATATTGCATTTTTTGTTGGATTAATGGGGCCCACATGCCAGGGGGTTGAGGTTTGTTACTGGACCCACAAAACTCCGGCAGGTTCAGGAAATCATACAACTTAACCCAAGGATCAGGTAGGTAAGATTTCTATGTATCACAAAGTGTAGTATCTCTAGGATTGTTGAAAGAAAATAAATTGCTTATATAAAACGTCACATACGTCGATTTTGTGTATTTAGATGTAATGAATACGATGGGAAACAAAGGGGTTGGTTTGAAGCGCAGGGCGTAGCAGCTGTTCATTCCGTAAGGTACCACAGGAGGAGGCTGGTTACTTGTTCAAGGAACAGGCAGAAGGTCACACACAGGAATCCAAAAAGGTCAGGAAAAATACAGGACAGCCAGGCTGGACGTGTCATTAGGAAACAGGCAGAATATCAAAACTAAAGTCAAAGACTGCAGTGCAGTTAAATAACAAGGCTAGGATTCCGAGGTTCAAATATATAACGTACTTAAAAAAAACAAAAGGCTTAGTATAGTCATACAAACAATACCGAACAAAGAAAATAACAGGAGGACCAAAATTAGGAGGCAAGAGATGAGGGGAACAGGTGGGGCAGGAAACAGGTGAGTTAGGGTGATGAGGGGGTGTGATTAAACAAAAGAACCCAGCATAGATCTAAAAAAACTAGATCTAGTCATATGAAAACTAGAATGAGTTACTGAAAAAACACAGAAGTAACAGACACAAAAGAGACAAGGGAAATAACAAAAACAGAAAACAGAACCTGAAAAACATCTTGGTCTTCCTATAGCTATTTGTCATCTTTGTCTACTAATTTGAACAGCCTGCTGGGTTTTGAGCCAGACGCTTGTTAATGTCTCATTGCTCGTGTTTGATGCTGCCTAATAGACCTCCTGTTTGGGATGTGCTTGTTTACGATAAACTACAGAAAAAAAGAACATTAAATCTCCATTTAGAGTGCCGGTCTTACTTGCTTTTGTTGGATGTTTGGCCAAAATAAACTGGCTGTTCATGTTTGTGTTTACACAATCTAGCTGTGACAAGGATCGTCTTCCTTCCTAGCCAATATTCGCAATGTCGATGAAGCGGTGACACAAAATACAAATTTGGACCGCTTTTCTGCTAAAATGAGCGGCCTCTATGTGTCGTATGTTTGCTCTCTTCATCCTACTGTGACAAGTTACTGGAGACAACGACGTTTGATTGTACAACACGCTACGGCACGCTGAGCCCTAGCAAACACCCGGTAAAGACGCCTGTCCCGATCACCGCCCCTCGTTCCAAAGAAATGCCGACTATCTCATCTGGGATCCCACGTCTGCGCCCATGTCGTGAACACGGCCTACACAAAGCATTCCGCACATGTGCAGAACCTCACTGATGTTTAGTCAGCAGCAAGGAAAGATCAGAGAACGGTCTCATCTGCAGTCAGTCTGAAGAAGACAACGCAGGGAGGACGACACAATGGATGGGGGGAAGAAGCATTGTAGGGGGTTTTAAGAGCTGGCACCGAGGGCCTAGTTTGGTAATCCTATCAAGTGTTTGAATATTTAAAACCTATTATGTAGAACAGGGCCTAAGTGAGAGATTACATTTATAAGATGGCGATTAATTGACTGATTAGCTGATGGCTGTGGATCATTACCAATGCTATAAGGAACAGCGCACACATTAAGTCACATCATTCGACTGTTATTAATTATAAACGTTGTCAGAGATGTTTCCATAATGAGCGGATTAGAGTCTATACATTAGCGATGACGTGAGCCCTGTGAACTGGCTAGATCAGTAATTTGGTAGTTTAAGACTTTAGCCATACATTTTGAAAAGTTTTCTGTCTTTCGATACTACATAATGTAACACGTGCTAACATTTTGGCAGCCATGGATGATTGTTAATCTGCCCTGTCACTTTGGCTGTGAAATCGCCTTAGTTGGCGGAAATGTGTAGTGAAGTGTGTTGCAGCCCTTTGCATATCAATTCTATTAGCAGATCCGTTGACGGCCGATCCACTTTGGGGTTTAGCATAGAGTTAGAAGAAGCAGAATATACGTTCCAGGATAAAGACCCATTCTGTGTACTCGCCTCCATATTGTTTGTAGTGTTTTCCATGTTCGCTAAATGAACCTAGATCCCCTTGAGAATTGATCTATTTTCTATACACAACAACATCTATCAGAATACGCCACAGCAATTCCAACACCACAATATCTATTTTACCTGTCGTGTTTCTATGACATCTCGTCATCTAGTTGTTGCCGGGGACATCTAGGGCCCTATCCCTCAGGCTCTGCTATGTATCACGCCAAGGACGGGGGACGGGGGGGGGGGCTGCAGACGGTGGCGGTAATGCACCAATTTGTTGCTTTGCCAACTGCTGTAAAACACCACTGCCTAGAGGAGGGAGGAGAGCACAGGTGTAACATGGAACGAGGGAGAACCGAGGTGCCATGGCCGATCCGAGCCCTAACCGACACGGTAACCATCCGCACGGTAACCATCCGCACGGTAACCATGCGCGCTCAGCAGACGCTGAACACCGCTGCCATGCAACACAGGATTTGCAGGCATCTTTTCTTCAAATCTTTGAGTTTTTCGTTTTTTGTTCGGATCAGTGGGCTTTTCTTTAGTTTTTGTTGTCCAATGACCTCTTGGTTGTTTGATGGAAATGTCCACTGAAGTCATTGTTCTTTCCTACAAAAGTCTGTTGGGTGAACTGTTGCCTTGAGATGGATGGGTGTTTGAGTCAGCTGCTCCTTAGAAACTCATTTCTCATTTCTCAGAGGTCAGATGTTTATGCTCTTGGGAGGGCCCATTGTTATTCAATAAAACTTTAAATAACTTTCTCCACAGTGCGTGGCTTGGCTACACCCCTTACCCAGCTTCCCTCGCTCTCTCAAAATACCTCCGGTCGATTATACACCGTGTTTGCTTCGGCGTTGGATTTAATACCATGGTTTACTACCTTCCTTCAATGTCAAATCCACTGCAGTGGGGGACAGCTTGGATTTGCAGTGGCTGCGAGGATGCGGCCCGTTTTGTCAGATATTTACGTCTGGCTGTCTTCATTAGTCTCCAGAATAAGATCCATATGCCGGCTTGGCCACGCGCCGCGGCAGTTCCTCCAGGTGCTTTCTGACTCTGACGTCCTCTGGTGTTGGAGTTGGGCGGGCAACGCTCTGCTGGTTCTGCTGAGGGGCGGCAGATTGCCTCCAACCCTCCCAGTAGAACGTTGAGTGAGACTCGACACACGTCCCTCCGCGCGTCCGTTTCTCTCACGGTACTTGCTCCCAATGCATAATAAGTCCAAATGTATGTTCATTTGATGGCTGGACGTAGGTGTCAAAATGTCCTGCTCTCTCTTTCAGTTTTGTTTGAATTATTTCCGTCTTATTGTTGCTGTACAAATCAGAAATAATCTTCTGCAATTTCATGCCAGTCTTGGGTGTTTCACATGGACAGAACGCAGCGTTGCACCCCATCGCAAAACCACATTCTCTTCTTAATTGCTTTAGAATATTACTGTCGTATCTCAGCATAATTTAGCAATAACTGCTAGTGAGATTGCGGTGGTCAAGATTACTGAATAAAGCAACGTTTGAATAGAGAGGTGTTTGGGTTTTGTAGCTGTGGCTAAGCTTACTTTAGCATCCGATTACAATTGATTTAGGTTCAGGCTCCCTCTGTGTAGCACTCATGACATGTTGTATTTTCAAAGAGCGTTTCAATGCTCTCCCCTCAGATCAGTGATTTTAAAAGCTTCTACTTTTAAACCGATTGTGGAAATAGGATCAAACGTGACCCAACTAAATATATTGAACATGACAGGCTTTCAGTGAATGAAAAGGGCTAGGTTTTAGACCTAGGTTTTATTATGTCAAAAGGCCCTTCTCTGTCTCTCTGTCGAACTCAGTGTCAACCGTAAAAGACAATGGTTTTCTCCTCGCTTGTCATTATCAGGCTTTACGTGCGAACACCCTCAAACCCTTCTACTTGGCGCGATGTCGACGCATGTGGCATTGAGTGCTATCGGAATGGCGGCACTTGAATAAACGTTATCTCACGCGCCTCACTCCAGAAAACGTTCTGACAGGACTATCTGATGAAGTGCCGTACCGCTGTCGAGCCGGACAGCACGCGGATATGCATTTTTGTGTTGTCTGTTGACAGACTGCTTAATCAGAATAGTATCTAGTTCTCAAACACTGTTCCCGAAACGCTTTGCCCAATAGCCTGGGAATTGGACTGGAGTTGCACAGACGCAATGCGGATGATATTGAGAGTTATGACAGATATATTTTTATGGCAGCACTTTGGCAGCTTCCCATCCTATGTCGAGGTAGTCTTTAGACTATTAGGCCTTGGCTTCTTAACCTTTATTGTCAGATGCTACAGAGGCCCGCAAAACCCAACTAATTGATGATTACGGGTGTACATGTTCCGCTCTTCTTCAAAGTATATACTTGTTAACTTTCAGACTGAAGAAAAAAAAACATATTTCATTGTATATATTCCTTAGAATATTGGCCAATGGACGTTTGACTTGATTGAGCAATGGTTCGGTTGGTTCTGAATTATTTTTATAGTTATATAATAGTATATTCAATAGTTGAGGGAGACCTACATCCTTTTGAGTTCTGCGGTCTGATCTGTGGTGTTTATAATTCAACACGGTCAGCGATTCATCCCTGGCCTCCTGCACCTGAGAAAGGCTAACATTAACCCTTTTCGTTACTTACAGGACCATGTGATCCTGAAATAAATGAAAAAGTAGATTACACTTGAATCCCCTCTAACGTTACGACAGAGGTCACCTCTTTCCACATAACACTTGTGAGTCGCCCAGTATTGTTTTAAAGGTTCTTTTGAAGAGTGTCTCTGGAAGATGAGAGTCTCTGGAACACAAAGATGTGTTTAATGTTGCTGCAGGAGGCCAAATCGTTGTGCTGTTAACCAAAAGATAAGCTACTGTTTTAGCTGGAGTAGCTGGTCAAAATCACAAAAGGCAAAGTGTTTCATACCAGGTTAATTCTAGTGATGGGCACAACAAATCTAGGTTTGAAAGATTTTACGTAATCATTATTCTCTGTTTGCTGTATTGATTCAGCCTTTAAAATGAAGAGCATGTTCAAAATGAGATTTTTTTGGGGGGGGGATAATCCTGTGTGACTACACTCCTCTTCCTGTTCACAATCCTTTATTTCCTGCTCTATTTCATTATGATGTTGTTGCTTATTGTCTGCTTAGTTTCTCTCAAACGTATCTAGCCATGGACAAATGGCAAATTATTGGCTTCTTCCGTATGATCAGAACATATATTGACATTACCCAATTCATTAAAACTACCATCCTAACTACACAATGAATCGTTCAACAGTTAAAACATGATCCGACAAGCAATTTTGTTCTCTATCTTCGGACACTTTGGGGCTATTGGAAACAGTGATGTGATTACAAAAAAATATTCTCCTAATGGTATAATTATAAATCTTGTCAGACATCAGAGTGCCTCAGCTGATGACATTTCATTACACAAGAGAACGATCCATAGCAGGCTGCCATAGTTACCATTACCAACGTTTTTTTAGGACAATCCTTCAACCTGAAACTGAGAGTGCCTTTGACATCCTGGAGACTGGAGTCAAACAGATGATGAAAAAGACAACTCAAAACTTGGGAAAATACCCAGCTTCTGGTGATGTCTATGGTTCACTTTAAACATTACATGCAAATATAATGTGTAATAAATGGTTACAAAATAAAGTAAATGTGCCCAAATGCCTTTATTAATTCCTGGGATTTTTTGTCTAGTGGTGGCTAAAGTGAACAGAATGTTTAATGGATGTTTAAAGAACTGAACCATGGATTCAAGTTTCTTTTTCCCCTTGGAATACTTAGACCACTCACAGGTTGAGGAACCATCTAACATCAAGTTGGATGTGAAATTCCTTTTAAGTGGTATCTCCCTCAGAGAGAGTTAGAAACTTAATTGATTTTGCCTGAGAAAAACACAGCCTATTTTTCTCTCTCTATGCCTCTCTCACCCTCAGTCAACCAGCCTCTCACTCTTCTCAGACGGTTGCCGTTTCTTCTCAAGCTCCCTGGGGGAGTGCCGTCTGACTTCATTCTAGTCACGTTGCATGGCATTCTGGGTATCATCGTTGACTTGCATTATCGAAGAAAACTACTCTCAAAAGACCAAACTCTGAGACCTAGCACATCAAATGAAACTGTAATGAGGATTATGGATTTAAATGCTGTAATTATTATCTCTTTAAAAAAGCCCTTTAAAAGTTGAGTTGTGTTGTAGCTCATAAGTCAGACTGCCTGCAGGTCTACTCCCCGATGCAACACACACACACACACATACTTACACACTCTTATTCTTCCTCTCCCTTATGGCATCCTGAAGACTGATGTGTAGTGGAGGGTGAAGGGGATAGAGCAGTCAGTTTCATGCATTGGGTTGACGTGAAGGGACAACAGAGTGATGGAGGAAGATTGGGAGGAAGGGAGCGCAACAGAGAGGGAGATACTTTGGGAGTGAAGGAGAGAGACAACAAGATGAGATAGAGAGGTAGCAGGGGAGAGAGAGTGTGAGACAACAAGATGAGGTGGAGAAGTGAGGTGGTGGAAGAGAGAGAGAGACAACAGGATGAGGTAGAGAGAGGTACAGAGAGAGTCAACAAGATGAGGTAAAGATGTAGCAGGGGAGAGAGAGTGTGAGGAAACAAGATGAGGTAGAGAGATGAGGTACTGGAAGAGAGAGAGAGACAACAAGATGAGGTAGAGAGTGGTACAGAGAGAGAGAGAGAGAAGGAGAAAGAGACAACAAGCAGAGGTAAAGAGAAGTAGCGGGGGGAGAGACAGAAAGAGTCAACAAGATGTGGTAGAGAGTGGTACAGAGAGAGAGAGACAACAAGCTGAGGTAAAGAGAGGTAGAGACAGAGAGAGACAGAGAGAGTCAACAAGATGAGGTAGAGAGGTAGTGAGGGAGAGAGACATCAAGATGAGGTAGAGTAAGGTAGTGGAGGGACAGAGAGACCACAAGATCAGGTAGAGAGGTCATGGGGAGAGAGAGAGAGCGACAACAAGATGAGATAGAGAGAGGTAGCAGGGGAGAGAGCGTGTGAGACAACAAGATGAGGTAGAGAGGTGAGGTGGTGGAAGAGAGAGAGACAACATGATGAGGTAGAGAGAGGTACAGAGAGAGAGAGTCAACAAGATGAGCTAAAGAGGTAGCAGGGGAGAGAGAGTGTGAGGCAACAAGATGAGGTAGAGAGTGGTACAGAGAGAGAGAGAGAGAGAGAGAGAGACAACAAGTTGAGGTAAAGAGAGGTAGCGGGGGGAGAGACAGAGAGAGTCAACAAGATGAGGTAGAGAGTGGTACAGAGAGAGAGAGAGAGACAACAAGCTGAGGTAAAGAGAGGGAGCGGGGGAGAGAGACAGAGAGAGTCAACAAGAGGAGGTAGAGAGGTAGTGTGGGAGAGAGACAACAAGATGAGGTAGAGTAAGGTAGTGGAGGGAGAGAGAGACCACAAGATGAGGTAGAGAGGTCGTGGGGGGGGAAAGAGTGTGAGAGAGAGAGCGACAACAAGATGAGATAGAGAGAGGTTGCACATAGAGAGAGAGAGAGAGACAGTAAGATAAGGTAGAGAGAGGTAGCACATGGAGAGAGAGAGAGAGAGAGAACAAGATGAGGTAGAGAGAGGTAGCGGGGGGAGAGAGAGAGAGAGCGACAACAAGATGAGGTAGAGAGAGGTAGCTGGGTAAGAGAGAGAGAGAGAGAGAGAGAGAGGGAACAAGATGAGGTAGAGTGAGGTAGCAGGGAGAGAGAGAGCGACCACAAGATGAGGTAGAGAGAGGTAGCACAGGGAGAGGGAGAGAGACAACAAGATGAGGTAGAGAGAGGTAGCGGGGGAGAGAGCGAAAGAATGAGAGTGATAAAGAGAAACAAGGGACATGCCGAGAAAGGTCTGAGGCTCATGTAAAGCAAAGGCGAGGGAGCGAATCTCTCAAACTGATTGAGTGAATGTAAAGTGATAAGGAGACACCCTGAAGCCAGCCGTCCAACAGGGAGAATCTAAAGCGCAGCCATAACGAACCAGCCTCACGACAGTCCCAGTAAGCTTCCTAAAACCAGACAGAATTTACTGAAATATTCAAAGCCATCTTTTTACACAGACTAAAAAAGGAAGAAGAAGCATGTAGATGTGTCAGACTCGTCTTCCAACCCCTTTGTGTTATTCCTTATAGCATTTAGCATGTCGCCATGTGAGCAAAATCTACAACAAGAGTTGACAAAACGGGGTGCACCCTTTGAATGACACTCACCTGTAGCTCTCTACCACAGCCACACCTGCGCTGTTTGATAATAAAATGGAAACCAATATTTCACTCAGGATTAGAGACTCATGTTTTGCACAGTGACAGGATTCTCTATAACTGCTCGATGTTGACTTCCATAGCAACCGGTTTTGCTGTTATAGGAATGAAAAACGTAAACGTTGTAGAATTGCGTCAATTCCTTCCAAGTAAGTCATCGTGCGTGTGTGTGTCATCTTATTTATGTGTTCTGCAGTTGTTGGAGTTGCATCAAGGCGAATGAATCAACACTCAATTTAAGAAAATTTGCTATTTGCATACAATTACTCAAAGAGTATTTGAGTGTCAGCCAATTACCTAATTCACTCCAAGAAATGTCATCTGAACCAGAGGTGTTGGATGATTCTTTGAAAGGCTTATCTTGCATATTTTGTTATTGTCTTTCTTTTAAAGTGTTTGAAAATACGCCGTTCAAAGAAATGAAGGAAACATGTAATCATCAAAGTATAACACCAAGTCAAGTCAGGGATATCAATTCTGTCCAGTCAGGAAGCATACACGATTTTGACTAAATGTCACCTGTTTTGTTGCAAATGGAAGTGACAACAGATGCACTGTAATTATTAAAGCGTTAATGAATTGACAAAATCCCGGACATCATTATGATTTTTGCCAGCATCCTCTGTAGCGGTTCGATTTTATTTTTATTTAAATGCTTGGTTTCGTGTTTTTGGATCCACATTGATTGGTTGATAAATCATTTGGCTTACAAAGATCAATGACCAATTTTAAGTGTTTCTCGCTTGACCTAATCTGATAGCAGTAGTAGTTTAATGAACCCATTCCTGATGTTGTTCTAGTTTAGTTAGTAGTCTAATGTTGTTCTAGTTTAGTTAGTAGTCTAATGTTGTTCTAGTTTAGTTAGTAGTCTCAGGAATCCCTCATTAATCTCCCACATGCTGGTTGTGGCTGATTATATATTCAAATGATTGAATATACTTAAACAGTTCATCACCGCTGTGTTGGTGTTTAACTATGCCATTGAAATGCAAAGCCACTAAATTGAATAAAAATGTATCTTTAATAAAAAAGAAATTTTGCCAAATGGCACAAAACATTTTGTATTTTGCATGGTGAAACACAAAATGGCTGCTCAGTGGCCACCCCCCCCCCCCCCCCCCCCCCCCCCCCCCCCCCCCCCCCCCCCCCCCCCCCCCCCCCCCCCATTGAGAAGAGCGGACCACCCCACCACAGTACTAAATGCAGAGGGTAATTCAAGGGACTACCGAATCAAAGCCATCCTCACACAGACAGACGCACCAGCGATCCAGCCACACGGTCCTACTGTTCGTACCCGAGGAACGGATAACCAAAAAGTATTTAACCCACACCCCACCCCCATCACCTCACCGACCGGGAACGCTTATCAGATGTTCGATTGATGTCTGCGCTCTGTGCCTGATAGTCCGGTCTGTGTGTAGTCGGTCTAGAAGCCAAAGTAATCAATCAGCCACTTACTTACAGCCAGTTGTAGACCTCTGCCACGGGGAGCCAGAGAGAGAGAGAGAGAGCCTCTTCTACTTTACCTCGTTTGTACTGACCTATATTTGACCACCTACTCAACACACTGACTTCAGCTCCACTTTCAGTTTGCCCCTTGATGCAATGCAGTTATTCAGGTGTTATGAAAGGTAAGTCATCGCCCCCAACGGTAAGTGGAGGTGCCCTCGCTTCAAGACCTTCGCTGTTTTCCCACTCCGCCCGTCCTCGGCAGTGTCTCGACTCATCCCAACATGCTCACTCGGCCCCAGTGGGATGAGTGCAAGGGGGTGGGCTATCTAACGAACAGATTAAAAAGCCCAAACGTAATTAGGAATTAGGGAAGCATCAAAAGACTGCTGGCTGTCTGGTGCTGCCAACACGGGACTAAATCACTCCAAGTCGTTAGGTCTCGTTTTCTTTTTTCTTCCAGACAGCTCATCATTTCTAAGAGGAAGAACAGTCAGTTGAAAGAAGCCGCTGCGCGCTAGTTCATTTTCGGGGTCTTTCTAATGGCCTTTGACAGAACGGGCCTCTCTTTAATTGCCTCCCACATTGACAAGCAATTTAGTTTTTGCTAATTATAGGGTGCGATACTCATAAATTATTACCTGCTTCTAAGTGCCCTCTCTCTCTCATTCTCTCTAGCACACTTCACTCCCTCCATCATTTCTCTATCTGAAACGCACACGTACACACCCACGCAGGCAGACACACACACACAAACACACGCCACACACACACACACGCTAGATTTGAGTCATTTGGCAGACACTCTTTTCCAGTCCGACTTACATTGCACATATGTATACTGAGTTTCTCCTTTTGAATGTCACATCCCCATCGAGTCGCGTTGACGTCGAAAGGCATTCGTAAACACACACACAGGCCTCTCTCCACCCTCTCCTTTCTCCTATGCGTTCTCTTCACCTCTCTCTCCATCTCTGCATTCACTCTGATCCTAAAATCAACTCAAGCCTTTGTGTGAAGTTTTTGGTTTCATGTAACGCACCCGACTCCAACTGGTCTTCTCCAATTAGCAGACAACCAACTCCGTGGTCTGAGAGAAGCTCTTTAGAAGGGGACCTGGAGGTGAAAGGGGAACCTAAAGCAACACAACAGGGGCAGGCCACAAAGAAGACAACTGGTGGCAGTAGGCATAGCTGGAGACATCCAATTATTGTGATACCCAGCTGCTCCACTGTACCGCTCCACCATGACATTTTGGTGCTGCTTGTTAGCGAACACGCATCGCCATGACGACGCTCGATTCGCTATTTTCCACTTTAAAGTGTGGAATTCAAAACCCTTGCATATTTATGGGGGGGGGGGGGGGGGGGAA
>JACXGK010008040.1:0-23507 GCA_016801125.1 Novumbra hubbsi
GAGGGACGGGGATCCCCCAGCACCTACCAGGGACAGTGGTGACCAGAGAGGGACGGGGATCCCCCAGCACCTACCAGGGACAGTGGTGACCAGAGAGGGACGGGGATCCCCCAGCACCTGCCAGGGACAGTGGTGACCAGAGAGGGACGGGGATCCCCCAGCACCTACCAGGGACAGTGGTGACCAGAGAGGGACGGGGATCCCCCAGCACCTACCAGGGACAGTGGTGATCCATCCTCCGTATGCATCGCTGACACACTCTGCAGTGGTGCGCTCTGGGAGGTCGGTAGGTCTCACAGCGGCTGCACACAGTCCAGCCTTCACAGCCCTGCGGGGACCAGAACATCAGTGTAGCAACGTCACACCACCTCTGACTGTGTGTGTGTTGGAACTCACTCTCTCATTCATGCGTGAATTCTGCGACCTCAGATCAGAGAAGTCTATTGCGGTCTCTGGGAGGGGAACCATGCCTGAAACACACACACACACACACAGTTAAACACAAACACAGCAACACACCACATTGTCTAGAATTGCTCCAGGTGAGATGCCCCCCCCCCCATCTCCACCCTCTCTCTCTCTCCCCTCTCTCCCCCGTCGACATGCAGGTGAACTCACCGGGGTCAGAGAAGACAGCTTTGGAGTGGCAGGCCAGCAGCAACAGGAGGATCACGTTGAACACAGACCCATGAAGTGTACACCACACGCTGGTGGGGGACACAGAGAGACCAGGGGGAGATGAGTGTCGGGGGCAAAGAGAAGTCGGAGGAGGAGGAAGCAGCGAGGAGAAAGAGATGGAGGAGGTCAAGGGAGGAAACTACAGCCACAGGCAGGATAATAACAGTAACGCAACCTAGGCAACAATTGTGTTCCTGACAGTGGTAGTCAAGGGATGAGAAGCTCATCCGGACAGACTGGTTGCTTCACACAGGACGAGCAACGATGTAGGTGTTCAAGGCTCGCCCGCACATCGTGGCTCAGAGAAACTATTTAAATAGTTGAGTGCTACACATCTGGCAAGCCATTTCCTCTGTACCTGCCATTGGAACTTAGGTGACCACACAGAGTCAGGACACCTGTTCACCGTCCATCCAATTAACCGCATCCTACACAAAGGATGCAGGTCGGATGTCGCCGGCTGTATTGAAAGTACAGCTCCCGATAGAGAAAATTAAACCACGAAACGAAACCGCTGCCGACAGATAATTACGTTTGTAACAGATACAAATATACAAGATAAATAGTTAGCTACGCTAACGTTAGCTACATCAACGCTAAGCAGTTACTGGAAAAGAAGCATTGACGAAGACGTACCTTCCCGAGTAGGCAGGAATGAGGACATACTGAATGACCACATAATCCGCATAAAATACGCTGAAATAAGTTAATATGAGACATATAAATCCACAAGGGTCTCGCCTACAGCGAAGAAATGCCATCTTGGTTCCCCGTCCGTTCCCCCCTCTTCCGGGTAACGTCAAGAGGGCGGGGCTGGACGATATTATAAGAATTTTTTATATTTTGTACCTAGACACAGGTTGTATTAAACAACGTGTTACACATACATTTCCTACATGTTGAGCCGATGTAAATAGTCAACTGTTTACAAGGAAAACATGTCATTGGAAACCCTTGGTCAATTAGCCTCCATAGGCCATTAGGGGCGCTGTTTACCCATGTTTTGAGCCATCCGCTAACCGAATATGGAAGTACAGAACGCCGCCTAAATGTCAATAACGGCCTGCCATCTGAAACGCGTCGATCATGGACATACGTACTTAATGTAGCCGCAAAGAATGATTTTTCTTAACAGAAAAATGAAAATGTGTAAAGTTCTATCCTGCACTACAAAATCAGTAAATGTCTTATTGTTGCACATACAATTGTTAATACACATTCATACAGACGTGCCAAATCCATTCAGAAGTAATATCCCGCCCATTACAAGGTTAATTGTCAACGTGTAAATAAAACAACGATTTTAATTGAGTTTTCTTTTATTGTGCTGCTTTTGTCACCTACAAAACCACTAATTTCTCATTCAGGGCGATCTGAGCCTGGGTCAGGTTGGCGAGATACGTCACCATCAACAGGTCCTGAAGGACAGAGGAAGGAGAGACGAGAGGAAGAAAAGGGTTAGAAATGTACACGGACAAACACACACCTAACGTGACAGCACAGGTACATGAGCAAAAAACAATTACTGAAACAAACAAACACACAGGTTGACAAGATGAAAAAGACATCTTACATTGATGTTGGAGTTGAGCATGCTCTCAAAGTCTTCAGCGGAGATCTTTGGCACTTTACTGACCAGGTCAGTCAGGAACCTGCCAACACTGTTATCAGCCTGGACCTTACCAGACTGGGGAGGGAGGGGGGTTAATAAGGACAGGGGGAGGAGAGTGTCAACCAACCAGACTTAAAGCATATATAAATCCCAGTGTGTATATATTTATATCCCTAAGCCCCTGTCTTAAAGGCCCGTTACACACCAACACGTCCTCGATGTAGGCCAGTACGGTGGCCAGCATGTCCTGAACCCGGGTCGCCGAGCCTCCCACCTGGCACAGGTCAGAGGTCAAGCCCTTGGCCCGGTTGGGCGCGTCCCTGGTTCGCTGGAGCAGGCCCACTACACACACCGTAACACACACACCATAACAAACACACCATAACACACACCATAACACACACCCATCCAACAATACAGAAAAAGTTAGGAGGAAACCTGTCACACTGGAACCCGTCAACAAAAGATATTAGGAGGAGGAAGAGCAAGACAGAGAGTGAAGAGAAGGAGAGAGGAGCGAGAAGGAGATATTAGTAGGAAAGGCCGGGCCGAGAGGGGGTGTGTCTGACCTCCAATCCTCTCGGTGTCGTAGTAGATGTATTTGACCGTTAGGGGAGTGAACATCACACCCACTGTCTTCCCTGGTACTCCCATCTGGGCACTGACGGACAGGAGAGAGAGCCAATCAACACAAGGATACAGCTGAAAGGGACATAAAAACAACACTGACAGACTAGCTCTTTCTCCGATCAACACACGGAGACAATAACAAACAGTCAGTACACGACACAGCAGACAGACAGAACCAGTCAGCACACGACACAGCCGACAGACAGAACCAGTCCGCGCACAGACACAGAAAACGACCAGCGTACTTGATGTATGCTCGGATGTTCATCTTGTTGCTCTGCAGGGCCGTGTCTACAGTCATGTGGATGGGGTTGACGGCCTCCCTGCTGTAATACTCGTGGATCAGCACGCTGTGTTCCGTGATGTCAAACCCTGTAGCATACCTGTCCCCACACATTAACCACAATCCTCCACAACACAGGAGATCACATAGATGCAAACCGGAATTACCGTGAGACGAGAGACAAACAGGGGTGGAGAGAGAGAGAGTGAGAGTAGAGTACAGGCACCCACCAGCCGATGATGACCTCCGTAGGAGAAACCTTCTTGTGGAGCTCGTACATGTTCTTAGCAAACTCCATGTCAACAGCCACCTATAAGCAGGAATAAAGACAGCCACACATTCATAACGCAGCCGTATGTATGCCAGAGGACAGCCCAGCCAGCCAGTCTCTCACCTCATCCTCCGACTCGTTGTGCGGTACAGAGAAACAGTTTGTGACTTCCACGGAATGTTTGTCGACGGTTCCTGTGAAAAGAGGCGGCCAGATGGTAACGCGTTATCAGAGACACTTGACACCACAAAGACACACACCGTAGTTAGAAAACATACAACGTTGCATTGCTTAGGATGACTAGTTAATAACTGCAATAAACTAACGGGGGCCGTTGTTGTAAACCAGCCATTTAGCTCGCTATGTATATTGTAATAAGCTAGCTTGCAGCAACACATGCGTCGGTATTTACCGGTCCTAAAACCGCTCTAAAATCGTCAAAAGACCGATATAACGGTCCGAAACCTCCAGTATCCCAACCTAGCAATGTCCCGATGACTCGACTGGCTCCTTCATTTCGTCTCTCGTACGAGTCGGCGATTGAAGCAAGAACAACCGGGTGAATTTTTACAACAGGGCCGTGTACCGCCATCTTTACTACGTCAAAAGGACAGGAAGCCGTAGTCCCACCACAGAAGAAGCATGGGGCGCACCACAGTCATCCACCTGGGAGCGGGCGCCGCCGTGCGGCCGCGGGGTCGAAATGAAACAATTATTTATAAGGCTGCGATGTCATGGATTACAATTACTTTCATGAGTAAAAAAAAAAACACCTTTATTCCCGTTTTCAAGATATCATTATATAACCCTAAAAATAGCAAAGAAGAAGATGATGATTGGATCCACGCAGAACATTACAATAATAAGACACAGTCATAGCGATCATGCCTCCACTTCAAGGCTACAGACACGCGGTTTCGGTGACAGCATGGGCTGTGTTAGTTACATCTGAACTGTACTGTGGGCTAGTAGCGTATTAACATAATCTGACAGTAGACTAGCCGATAGTGTCATGTTAATTTAATCTCACAAGCAAGCCACTGATAGCCTCCCAGTGGAGAGGAAGAGAGGGAATGTGTCCCAAATGGAACCCTGTGCCCTATAAACATGAATATGTCAAAGCAGGGCACAGGGGGGCGGTTTGGGACTCGGGCAGAGTTTGGTGTTTGAACTAGAATCCGTCCCAACATCCCCGGGTGCCTGTGGGAGAGGTTGTGTCCGTGTGTGTGTGTGTGTGTGTGCCCTACAGACAATATGTATTATGAGTAGGGTTTGTGTGTGTGTGTGTCAATCAGATCCTCCTCAACACACCCCTGTCCTTAGGGAATGTTTGCACGCACACAAATTGTCTATTGTTGACTTGGCCATGCGTCTATTGTTGACTGGGCCGTGCGTCTATTGTTGACTGAGCTATACGTCTATTGTTGACTGGGCCATGCGTCTATTGTTGACTGGGCTATGCGTCTATTGTTGACTAGGCCATGCGTCTTTTGTTGACTGACCCAGAGTTTATTGTTGACTGGTACTGTGTCTATTGTTGACTGGTTCTGTATCTATTATTTACTGAAATTTATTTGGGGCCAGAACAACCTTGGGAACCGATATGTCAGGTTTTACTGTCTTTCAGGGAACTTCAGGTCTCCACATTTGTATATATAAAATGTAATTGTGAACACACACACGTACAGAAAACATGTCATAATTGCTAGGTTGTTAAAATAATATATTTTTTCAGGAGATTTTAGGAGGTTCTCCCTTGAATCATAACCTCTGCCGTCTCTCTTAATCTCTACATTATCATACATTATCGATGAACAAAACAGCAGCTAACTTTATAAGACTATAGTGATAGTGATTGATGTTTGACCCTAATCCCTGGAGGAGATATATTAAACTGGTAGACTAGGGCAATGTGTAGGGAAAGTGTGTATCACACACACCAGGACCTGGGTGTGTGACTGTGTGTATATACTGCTGGTTTGTGTGTGTGTGTGTTCTTTATGTGTGTGCCATTTTGAGTGTGGGAAAATGGATTACGTGCAAAATGAGAACAGAGAAAAATATGTAACTAAATGGCCATCAAATTATATTTATTTGAATAATAATCAAATTGGCATGATTCTACTGACTCAGCTGTAGTTTAGCCCAAACTGTTACCTACTAGAATGACATCCCAAACTGTTACCTACTACGAGTACAGCCCAAACTATTACCTACTAGAATTACATCCCAATCTGCTACCTACTACAATTACATCCCAAACTGTTACCTACTACAATTATAGCCCAAACTGTTACCTACTAGAATTACATCCCAATCTGCTACCTACTACAATTACATCCCAAACTGTTACCTACTACAATTACAGCCCAACTATTACCTACTAGAATTACAGCCCAAACTGTTACCTACTAGAATTATTAGAATTACTAGAATTAAATGTGTTTAATAAACACATTTGTTTATAATAAACAAGTCCAGCACCATTAATGTTTTAAGTTCACTACAGGAGTTCTGTGGGTTTGGGCAAATGAAACTAAGCCAGAGAGACACACACACACTCGCACGTACACACACAAAAACACAAACTTGGCTATCTTTAAGTTGATATGTAAGAGTACATGGATTTCATTTCAAAGTACAAAGCTGCAGAATTTATGTCCAATATATCCCTTATGGCTGCAGGCTTCAGCACTCTTGGCTTTCAAATAAACACCTGGGAACCGTGTGTGAGCGTGAGTTTGAGATAATTGGTTTCATAAGTTGCACCAGTGAGTGTGATTCTGGGAAGCACTGGAAGTAAACACATTGTGTAGAACCTGAAGAGTGGAGAGAAATAAAGATATAGAGATGAAGAAGAGGGAAAGAAAGTAGAGATTAGAGGGAGGAAAGTGTGTATGTGTGTGTGTCACTGCGCGTATTTCCAGGTGAGCTGTGTTCACATCACATCCTCGCATGATCAGGGACACACCTGATGGGGGTAACATGATCAGGGACACACCTGATGGGGGTAACATGATCAGGGACACACCTGATGGGGGTAACATGATCAGGGACACACCTGATGGGGGTAACATGATCAGGGACACACCTGATGGGGGCAGGGAAACATATATACCCAGACGTGTTCCGGATCAGTCAAGTCAATGCGCTTTACTTCATTGGTTTCAAGTCTCATGAAAATCCACCAATCAGCATTGGCTCTTCATGAAAAATTTTGATTGAAACCCTCCTTTTGTCCTTCTCACTTCCAGACTTTTCTTTAATCAAACAAGACAAATGCAGGAACATTGTTCATAAGCAAGGATGTCCTTACAATAACGCAAAAGCACTCAAGAAGGTCTGAAGATTTGACAGACACTCATTGTTTCAGCATACGACTGGGTTCAACACGCTAACACCACAATATACTACAGTATGAAATAGTATATCTAACACATCACCACAATATACTACATTATGATATAGTATATCTAACACATCACCACAATATACTACATTATGATATAGTATATCTAACACATCACCACAATATACTACATTATGATATAGTATATCTAACACATCACCACAATACACTACATTATGATATAGTATATCTAACACATCACCACAATATACTACAGTATGATATAGTATATCTAACACATCACCACAATATACTACAGTATGATATACTATATCTAACACATCACCACAATATGCTACAGTATGATATGCTATATCTTACACATCACCACAATATACTACTATATGATATACTATATCTTACACATCACCACAATATACTACAATATGATATACTATATCTAACACATCACCACAATATAGTACAGTATGATATACTATATCTAACACGTCAACATGATATATAATATTTAACACATCAGAATGACGTTCGATGTCCCACAGAAGGCTTCAGTGTTAGACTATTGATACACGCCCATGAGAAACAGGGGGGAACACAGTACACTTTCAATACTCCCCCCAGTGTGTGTTTGGAGTCACGGTAGACTTCCCTTCCCATTAGCCAATTAATCCGTCAGTCTAGCAGTAAGGTGGCATTATCGCTATCTCATTGGCCGATTGGCCCATTGCATGATTGGTTCACAATGCAAGACCAATGGACAACTTCCAAGCTGTGTTCTGTCGGAGGGGTTCTAGACCAGAGGAGAGTGTGCCTTGTGTCTGAGTTCTGCACAACCGTGTGTGTGTGGCATTTCCTCGCATGGGTTCAAAAGGGCAGAGTCCAACTTCCAACCAAACCACGAGCATCCTTTCTCTTGGCGCGGTGGGTCCCAGTGAAAAACCAAGTTGCACCGGAAAAAAAACACATTTCCGGAATAATCTATCACACGAACCAGTTGAGTTGTGGTCGATCGATTCTGGATGTGGGAGCTGAGCTCAAAGAACAATGTCCCTCTCCTCTCTCCCCCATCCCTCCTCCCCCATCCCTCCACCCCATCTCCTTTCTCCCTGCACCGGTTTCTCTGGGTATCACTCTCTCTCACTCTCCTTTGCTGTCTCTCTGCCTCTCTCACTCTCCTTTGCTGTCTCTGCCTCTCTCAATCTCCTTTGCTGTTTCTCTCTTTGCATCTCTCTCACCCTCTCAATTCGAGGGGTTTTAATGTTGCTGAGAACATAGAGTGTGTTTACGTTGCCGAAGAAAGTGGCAAAACAAAAATAATGACCTAAAAGTCATTTTTTTTTATGTCATATTTTTAGCTTTACCGCATTTCTGAAAATGAGCAACAGAACATAGTGAGCATTGGTGGTGTTTACAACGTGAGGTTTGCTCCATTGGTTTGCTCCATTGGTTTGCTCCATTGGTTTGCTCCATTGGTTTGCTCCATTGGTTTGCTCCATTGGTTTGCTCCATTGGTTTGCTCCATTGGTTTTCTTCTCAGGGTAACAGTTAACAAATCCCACAGCTGTGATCATCACGTCTCGTTCCGCTGTCACAGGAGTTTTAACCGTGTTTGATTTGCTTTCAAACGTGTAATTGGTCCGTGTGATCTGTGGGAACACGCGTGTCTCATGTGCTTGTAGATGTTGGCACAGGGCAGGAAGTGCTGCTATGTTTCCAGCTCACTTTGTGGCCGTGTGTTTGTTGTCTCCCAAAGTGTAGTCTGTCCGTCCTCCTCTGCCTCGCTGTCTCTTCCTCCGTTTCTCCATCCATCTCTCCGTGTCTTTAACTGGGGACTGAGTCCCCTCACTGGTCTGTGATGATTTTTGATGGTCCCTCACCCACACACAGCCACACTCACACGCACCTTCCCAGAAACCACATGTTGATGGGAAGTATTGACTGTTTGATCAAAAATACTGAAGGGAAGATGAGTGAGGGAGAGAGAGAGAGAGAGAGAAAGTGAGAGGGGGAGACAGTGAGAGAGAGAGTGAGGGAGAGAGATAGAGAGGTCAGACAGGGTCCCTAAGTGGCCACATATGTTTCATCTGGACAGAATGACACCCATCCGCCACTCATCACCCTGGAAACACACCATCCACCTCATCACCCTGGAAACACACCATCCACCTCATCACCCTGGAAACACACCATCCACCTCATCGCCCTGGAAACACACCATCCACCTCATCACCCTGGAAACACACCATCCACCTCATCGCCCTGGAAACACACCATCCACCTCATCACCCTGGAAACACACCATCCACCTCATCGCCCTGGAAACACACCATCCACCTCATCGCCCTGGAAACACACCATCCACCTCATCGCCCTGGAAATACACCATCCACCTCATCGCTCTGGATACACACCATCCACATAATCGCCCGGAGCACACTAAGCACCTGCTAAGCACTCAAATAGGCCCAGGGTTATTGTTAAACTAGACAGAGCGCAAGCAACAGTTTAAACACAACACAAAACACTGGCCCCACGTTCTGCCCTACGTGCTGATAGGGGACAATGAAGAGGGTCTGTTATAACATTGCCTTATTTACTCTTAATAAAGACCTGATATGTATGTACATTTTGAAGTAGTATATAGTGGAACGATAATGTGTTCTTTGACATATAATTCCCATCTCGCTTCTGGTCTGGTCCTGAATACCAATGGCTGAAACAACAGACACAAACCACACCCACAAACCAACACAAACCACACCCACACCCGGGTGGAGGGAGGGAGCGGCCTTGGCCTTCAGACGGGTGGAGGGAGGGAGCGGCCTTGGCCTTCAGACGGGTGGAGGGAGGGAGTGGCCTTGGCCTTCAGACGGGTGGAGGGAGGGAGCGGCCTTGGCCTTCAGACGGGTGGAGGGAGGGAGCGGCCTTGGCCTTCAGACGGGTGGAGGGAGGGAGCGGCCTTGGCCTTCAGACGGGTGGAGGGAGGGAGCGGCCTTGGCCTTCAGACGGGTGGAGCCTGTGGGATGAAGGCCTTTCAGCCACGGTGACACACCATGTCCACCAAACTGTAAGGGTTAGCAACAACATGGGGATACTTGTAACTGGCAAACACCTGAGCAGAATACTTCCTATGCGGTGTGTGTGTGTGTGTGTGTGTTTGAATGCTTTGTTTACAATCCTCCCTGCTGTTCGACTCAACTCGGATCACATTTCACTCATTATTGACTTATTGAATTTTTGTGTGAGTGTGTGTCTGTTTGTGTTTGTTGGGGCGTCTATGAACCTGTCAAACCCACAATGCAAAACCACAGGGGGGGCCCTTAGGAATAGTGTCAGACCCGTCCTCATAAGGTTGCCTCTCTCCAAAGAGCAATGTTTACAATTTGACATTTTAAATAAACAAACTTTAGTTTTCATCACCCCACCTTTAAAAAAATCTGCCAACAAATACCACAACACTCGTATGTGTCCTGGGCACCCTATCGTGACCGAGATATAGCGTTATATACAGAGAGATAGTGGTATATAACAGAGATATAGTGGTATATACAGCGGTATAGTGATATATACAGAGATAAAGTGGTATATAACAGAGATATAGTGGTATATAACAGAGATATAGTGGTATATAACAGAGATACAGTGGTATGTACAGTGGTATAGTGATATATACAGAGATATAGTGGTATATAACAGAGATATAGTGGTATATAACAGAGATATAGTGCTATATAACAGATATAGTGGTATATACAGAGATATAGTGGTATATAACAGAGATAAGGTGGTATATAACAGAGATATAGTGGTGTATAACAGAGATATAGTGGTATATATAGAACAATGGTACTAGTTTATATGTGAACAACCCAGCAAGCAGGTTACAGTAGAGCTCCATGTGGAGTCAGGCAAGGACGGAGATGTATCTTAACAGAGATGTGTGTCGTTGTTCCAGCACAGACATACACACGCACTCAGACACACACACACAATCACACATATGCACAAAGATACAAATTCAGTGTGTCTTGCACGCTTGGGTTGCCCTGGGTTCAGAGAGAAAGGTTATTTTAGTCTTTACGCCACAGATGCCTGGACAGTTCATCTGAGGTCACACCCCACGCAGTTCGACTGCAGCCGCGACCTCTGATGCAAAGAGACGTCTCACAACCAAAACGACTCAACAATTCAGAGAGACGGAGCTCTGAGTTGTGTGTTTGTTTGAGACCGAAGACCTCGGAGACTGTAGTTGTAATGTATCAGGGTTCCTGTCATGAATGGAGTCAGTTCATTCAGGGATCAGCGAGGTCATTGCTCTGTACTACGAACGGTTTGACTCTACTGGTTGATCTGCCCTCCGTGCTGAGCTCCATCACCTGCCACCGGACGGCTTTTATCAGGAGGCGTAGAGCCTTTGACCCAAGATGGCCGTCTTTGAGAGAAGGACACAATGCAAGCCGTCCTCCCGTCCTCCGACGCTCCGGACGAAACGACGGCACAGCCGGAGTATCGGAATACTCTCTGAGGCGTATCTTACTCTCTCCGGCTGCTTCTCGGCAACGGTTGGCCGGCTTTAGGCTGTCAGATCTGTAGACAGTTGGGAACCGCGGTGCCCCAGATTGCACGGTGAACCGGAAAGGAAGAGACACCGGTTGTTTGGGAGTGAAAGCAAATGTAAGTATGCAAGTTGTTCTTGTGGAGGACCGCTCTCGGGTGTGCTCTCAATACATGCTGTCGTTGAATGTCTGGGTTAAATATCTGGTTATATATTCCTCGACCGTCCAGGTCTATTGTCACACCACAAGCGTTCGCCCTTGAATGTCTGTCAATGGCAGATGACAGGACGTTGACTCGGATGGGTTCATGGAGGGGTTCATGGAGTCCAGAAGAAGCCAGGTTTGCATACAACCACGTATCAGAAACGTCACTATGTTTTATTTTTATTTTTACGTTCCTTCCTTAGTTTAGCTCCTCCGTTCCAGGATGGATGACGTGCTGACTGTCCTCTACACACTTGAAGGAACGCCTCTCTCTGTGAACCTGCTGTCTGTGAGCAAACGGTCAGTGAGTTGATTATTAACGCCAGCTTTGAATGGGCCTTAAAAGGTAAGTCTGGACAATCCAGGGAGGGATGTTCTCAACCCTTCTACACGGGGAAGCTTCTGTATGTGATCGTGGCATTCCTCCCCATGTTTGACATCCACCTGCAATGGATGGTGTCGCTCAAACAGGAATCATCCTAAAGGTTGTTTTTATTTTACTTTCTGTCTCATGTGTAAACAAAAACAGACAAACACAACCTTTAAAGAGCTCTGACTGGGGTCTCTAAAGCATCTAAAGTAGGGCTGGGATCCTGTCGCTCTGACTGGGGTCTCTAAAGCATCTAAAGTAGGGCTGGGATCCTGTCGCTGTCGAATAAACAAATAAACAAATTCATAATAAAAGTTCAATATTTTCACTAAATACAAAAAGAGCAGCCATCCCACAGGTTGATTTAATGAGTAATAATAGTCCGCCTAATTAGACAAAGTAATTACTTTTCATGAGAGGCCTGTAAACAAACACCTAGAAATGCTGAATACTGAAAGTCTTACAAAAATCTAACCCTTGCGGTAAATTCTTTTATAAATTGCTGACCTAGGAAATCATTAACATTTGATGAAAGTGAAATATCACAGAGCTTTCAATTAATCAGAAGTGGTAGAAACGGTCTCAAAATCAAAGATATTGCCCGACAAGTGGATTTGGATTATTGAGTTCTAAAGACACAAAAGGCAAGATCACACTGAACAAGACACTTGCCTGGATTCCGCACAGACATATGCAAGCAAGGTCAATGCAATGGTCAGTCATCACCAGTGGATACATTTCGTCCATTTGCAGGCAAGAAACCCCCCCTGTCCGTACAGGGGCTGGGATGTGGGAGATAGATGAATGGGATGTGGGAGATAGATGAATGGGATGTGAGAGATAGATGAATGGGATGTGGGAGATATATGAGTGGGATGTTAGATATAGATGAGTGGGATGTTGGATATAGATGAGTGGGATGTTGGATATAGATGAGTGGGATGTTGGATATAGATGAGTGGGATGTTGGCTAAGTGACAACAATGTAAATGGCTCTCCCAACCGGAGCTACACGCGTTAATTAGACCGGGGTGGGTGGTGATATGTCAGACACAAGGTCAGGCGTCAAATGCTGAATGCCTGTATTGCAATTATTTTCTAATACTCAACGAATCATTTCAAACAGTTCCACAATATAACCATGGTGTACTTTACTTTCACTCATGATACATTCTAAATAAGTTATAATTCTGTTTTGATCACACATGAAATGAACCAATCAAACATTTTTCTTTTTTTTCTTGTGATGTGTGTGTGTAGAGATACAACAAGAAGAACACTTTCTATGAGCCAATTTTACCCATTATCTGCAAACGTTTGACAGGGTCTTTTCAAGTGTATCTGTGGTTGTTACGGTAATGGCAACACAGACAAATGGCACAAGCCAGAGTGAAAAATAACCAGATTTAAGTAAAATGAAAGCAATCAATCGGCTAGATTAAACTAGCAAGTTCATTTTGGTGAAGAATAATGGTATAACAACTGTTTGTTGGCGAAATGAGATTGTTTGTATAAACAAAGACAAATAATGTTTTAAAAAAACTTCTCAAATCTCATTCAAATTCACTTTAGAACCAGACCTTTAAGGAGCACAAACATGTAGAAAGTGGATGTAAACACACATTGATGGAAGTAAACACACACGTTTAGAAAGTGGAAGTAAACCCACATTGATGGAAGTAAACACACACTTGTAGAAAGTGGAAGTAAACACACATTGATGTTTACCTGTTAAGTTCACTAATAATGACCACATCTATGTTTGAAGTCAATACGACAAAAATATTTTTTAATTCGTCACAAAATGTTAACCAAAAAAGCAAGCAACAAGATGATGAAGAATAGTGGATATGAAAACTGCCTGTTAGGGTAGGAACTTAGTTAGGAACTGTTACGTCCCCAGTGTCTGTGTTGCTGTGTGTTTGTATGTGTTGCTGTTCGTTCCCCTTTTCCTACACAGGTGCCACCAATCCCATCAATCAAGTTAATCTCCCTCCCGTTATTCTGTTCAGCTGGTTCCTGCCCCCATCAACCAATCACATCCTTCCATCCGCAGTACAAAATCCCTCCATTCACCCCCCCCATCAGGATCTCGCTCTCTTTTTGTTCAGTGGTCTGGCTGTTGAGCTGTTGCTACGCTGTGTTCAGAACCAGGTTGTACTTGTTTGTTGATGAGAGTTGTTTGGAGTCATTAGTTTGTTAGTTGGGGTTTTGGTTTATTGGTTTATGGTTTATGCATGGTACCTGTTCTGTTTGAGTTGTTTGTTGTATGTTTGTTTCCCCCCCAATAACCCTCTGTTTGTTTGTTCCCAAGGGGGAAGGGGACCGCACCCTGGGAGTGTGTAGGCAAGAGGCCCGCGGGCATACATTTTCCCGTAGGAGTACTTTGTCTATGCACACTAGGTAAGACCTGGGCGGACCACCCCTTGTATTTCTTAGCTTAGCCAGGGGAAGTTATTATTTTGTTAGGTGCGTGTTGGTTAGGGGGTTTTCTGACATTTGCTTTCTTTGCTTTGGTACCGCCCAGCCCCTTTCCCCAATTTTACCGTGTTGTTTTATGTGGATAAATAAATCCCCTGCACGGTACCCTTGGTTTCATTGTCTTCTCACTTGCACCTCACGACCCCATACCTTATTTCTATTATTTCACACGGGTGTGCACGCACAGCAGGGTGTTACGCTCCCTTGACAAAAGGCGTGCGTAACAGGAACGTTGAAACAAGTGCAGCTCTTGACCAGTGGCCAGTCTTCATGACCGGAGGCCAGTCTTCTTGACCGGAGGCCAGTCCTCTTGACCGGAGGCCAGTCCTCTTGACCGGAGGCCAGTCCTCTTGACCGGAGGCCAGTCCTCTTGACCGGAGGCCAGTCCTCTTGACCGGAGGCCAGTCTTCTTGACCGGAGGCCAGTCTTTTTGACCGGAGGCCTGTTTTCTTGACCGGAGGCCAGTCTTCTTGACCGGAGGCCTGTTTTCATCTGACTGTGGTGGAAATTATAAAAGCACACCACCATCTAAAAGGCCATATCATTCATCAAGATGTTCAAACATTCAGATGACCTTTAGGTCAAGAAAATACCTCTTTCTTGGGAGTTAAAGTAAATGTCAGTTGGCTTTTCATAAAAATAATCACTGCAGTATAAGAGAGAGTGCAAATTGTCTGCACGCATTCTCAGGGCGAAGTTGCTTTTAAGATATTACACACATTTAAATTACATACAAACTTTTGCTAAGGTTAAGTCAGATGCTAAGGTACATCCTAAGCTGTTTATTCTCAGATCTTTATCAATGTAAATGTCCCTGGTTACATAATAAAACCCAAACATTATGAATTTACTTTAATACCCAATCACAGCAATCTTGACCCAAAGCCAGACCACTGTGGGTAACTACTTAATGCTTAATAGTTTGACCTAGATTTATATTGGGCTAAATTATACAAGACATTATCGACCTTCTGTCCCAGCCTGGAATAAGCATTGTCCAAATTCATTCATTGAAACTTCTTCCGAGTCATAAGAGTTGCGTTGCAAGAGGAAACTTGAAAGCACCTAGAGCTAAATTGAGGAATCTGTAATCTTCAAGGTCACACGATCATCATGTCTAAAATGTCTTAGTGACCAGGGTGGGAGGGGTCAACATTGAGGTGGGAGGGGTCGGCTGTGTGGTGGGAGGGGTCACCAGTGGAGTGGGAGGGGTTTGAAGAGTGGTGTGTGTGCCAGGCGCTGTGGAGAGCTGAACAAAGGTCTGTCTAGCGCCACCACAGAACCCCCAGAGGCATACACTCCTGTTCTTCTGAGGTGGAAGATACATCTCTGGCCACACTATAATTATTGAATTAATTCACAGTGAATCTAGCACAAAGTGAGTGTGTGTGTGTGTGTGCTTGTGTGCTTGTCTTTGTATGTCTGTGTGTTTGTTTGTATGTGCGTGTTTCGGTGTGTGAGAGATCGGGAGAGATGGAGAGGAAATGATCACATCAATTATTAATAGTATGAGATGGAAGACATGGAATGAATTCAGAGAGAGAAAACTCTGGGTAGGATAGTTTATGTGGGGACGACACAACAGAGTAAGAGGGTGTGTGTGCGTGTCTATATCGACCTACACACGCACACACACACACAGTGACAGTTTTCTGGTGAACTGTATTTCCCCTTTTTCTAATACTCTTAATCATCAATTTTGGTTGCTGAATTGAACATCATCAACTCAACTCGTAACTCAGGTGTGTGTGTGTGTGTGTACCAGACAGTGTCAATCTACCTGGGAATCGGTTCTCAGTGATCGCCGTCTCTCCTTTGGGATAACGGCTCTGAAATCGGCATCGCACGGCTCTCTCCCTCCCCCTTTCTCACCCTCTCTCCCTCTGCACACTTTCTCAATTTCTTGTTTCTTTCATCTTTCCTTATTCTTCTCTCCCTCACCCTCTCTCTCTCTCTTTATTTAATTAACTTTTCTTGACTTGACACAGTATATTCTTGCATTTCTTTTCGTTTTCCCGCCTCTCTCTGAGGTGCATGTCCTGTGAGAGGTAACTACAGTGCAACTGATGAAAAACCCTCATCTTTGTCCTCTCTATCTATCTATCCATCCATCTACCTCTCTACCTACCTCTCTACCTACCTCCCTATCAATCTATCTATCTATCTATTGCTCTACCTCTCTATCTGTATACTTATGTATCAATCTACATATCTATATATCTATCTATATAAATCTACCTCCCTATCTACCTACCTACCAAATTCTCAATCTATCTACCTACCTACCTCTCTAAATATCTATCTATCTCTCTACGTTCCTCTCTATCTATCTCTATTTCTCTATCTAACACCACATGGTCCCTTGAGAGAAACTGTCTGTTCCTGTTTTGGGGAGCATTATTGTGCAGCACAACCCTCCCCTTTATCTGACCCACTTTTCTCTCTCTCTCCTTCACTCCGTCTCTCTCTCTTATTCCCTCCGTGTCTCCCTCCTTCACTACGCTTTTCTCTCTTTCACTATTTATTTCTCTCCTTCACTCCATCTCTCTCTCCTTCACTCCATCTCACTCCTTCACTCCGTCCCTCTCTCCTTTACTCTGTCTTTCTCTCCTTCACTCCATCTTTCTCTCTTTCACTCCATCTCTCTTTCCTTCACTCCATCACACTCCCTCACTCCGTCCCTCTCTCCTTCACTCCATCTCACTCCTTCACTCCGTCCCTCTCTCCTTTACTCTGTCTTTCTCTCCTTCACTCCATCTTTCTCTCTTTCACTCCATCTCTCTTTCCTTCACTCCATCACACTCCCTCACTCCGTCCCTCTCTCCTTCACTCCATCTTTCTCTCCTTCACTCCTTCTTTCTCTCCTTCACTCCTTCTTTCTCTCTTTCACTCCATCTTTCTTTCTTTCACTCCATCTCTCTTTCCTTCACTCCATCACACTCCTTTACTCCGTCCCTCTCTCCTTCACTCCATCTTTCTCTCCTTCACTCCATCTTTCTCTCCTTCACTCCTTCTTTCTCTCTTTCACTGCATCTTTCTCTCTTTCACTGCATCTTTCTCTTCTTCACTCCATCAGAGGACGATAGAGCACATCGCCAGGAAGAACATGAACTCTTTAGAATCTGGCTAAAATGATGTCATAGAACACATGTCGTTCTATGGTTGCTGGGTCACCAATGTTCAGCTCTGTTGGTAGAGATGGAGCTTGATGCCAGAGGTTGTGGGTTTAATTCCCACAGAGACCTGATCAGGAATGTATGCCCATACTCCTGTAAGTAGTTTTGGATAAGGACACCAGCTAAATTACACAAAACATTCATAGAACAAATTGGTGCTTTTACCAACCAAGAACACAAAAAATAGGACAATCCCCGTTCTGGGATGCAGAATTCTGTGGTTAAAATCCAAAGCTCCAAATCATGCATTCATAGTAGAAAGACAACTGTACACACAAAAATCCCGACCACCTAAAGGAAAGTGAATATCAAACCTTACATAAGAAAGCTCTCATCGGGAGTGAGACGAACTCAAGGAAAAGTCTCCTCTGTCAGCTGATCAGCTTTAAAAACAGACCCCACAGAGCCTCAGGAGACCAGCACAGACAGATCCTACTAGAAGTCTAAATGTGCTCGATTATTAGTGCTCGATCTGCTTTATACATATATATATATACATATATTGTGGATCGTGTGACATTAAGTGTAATACCGACTGTATCCGAAGTGATGGAAAGAAAATAGATACGACATGTGTAATAACATAAGTCCTCTAATTAGTTTGGCTACGCTGCGCTGTTCGTTTGTGGCTTGAACGCAACGTAGTGAAGTGATTATTTCCCACACGTCCCGGACCGGTATTTACTCGAGGGAGAAGTGCTCAGTCAGCATAGTTTTGACGATTCCACTGGGGACATGCGATCGGAAGCACTTTCATTACGAGGCGTGGTTGTTTACAATATGGGCCTTTTGTAAAAGATTTGAAAAGGTGTATCATTCGCAGAAAAATGATACATGCTTAGAAAATCCGCGCCTCTTGCGGGCAGTACATTTAAATACTATCCTACTATAAGACCCTCCGTATTCGCCTTCAGAGACCAACATCTGGACACAGGCCGGTTAGTTCTTGCCCCAGCGAAAGCCTATTTAACATTTAGATGAAAACACACAAATTAGCAGGAGAGAAACATATTGCAATTCCGATCTCGGATCTCATTCGGACTGGGTATTGATTTAGCAGAAAAAATCGGATGGATATTTTGGGGGCGTCAGGCAAAATGTTCAGGTACTCTATGTTTCGGGTATACATTCGGGTAAGACCTTTAGCTTCAAAGGCATAATGGGGAAAAAGGAAATTACTTGACACAACCGAAAGAATCAACCAAAACACAATGAATCAGAATGGTGGCTTGAACAACAAGAACAGGGTGGTAGGATTTCTAAAGACTTCAACTGACCCAAAATGGAGGAAAACACTGACTAAGGACAGGCCAGTAACTTTACGAAACAGCAATTTTAATATGCATAACCGTTTGTCTCTTCGGAATAATAAATATTCCCCTGTATTGTCTCTAAACTCTGGTGTGTTTCTTGTCTGCTTCATTATAAAGTGCTTTTGCTTCCATTATAGGACGCTGGCACGTCGTTTGTCTTTCTAAGAGAAACCGCTAAAAGAAAATGTACACGTCAGGAGTGTCCTCATAGCCCTTCCCCCTTTAGAGCCTGGGGTCACAGAGCCTCGTGAGTATTTGCCTCCGTGATGAAAACCCGCGTCTTTGTTCAGAGGGACCAGATCAGATTGCTGACAAAGGACTTTTATTCACCCACCCCACTACTGACTCGATAAGCCTCGCAGGACTGAGCGAAAAGGAGGTGAAGGACTCCCTGTTCATCAGCTCCCTATTTCTCTCTTCTCTCCTCCCTTTCTTAATCTTTCCCACCGTCCTCCCTCCCTTTTTGGTCCATGTCATAATTCCTCCCCCCTCCTTCTGTCTGTAAGCAGCTTATTGTGGTCAACACATCTTGCTCTTCATGGGCTTGGCTGGAACATGGGTTTCTCTGATAGCTGAGAAATGCTATTAGATCACACACACACGCTCACACACACACACACAGCCGCACACACACAAACATTTTATCACACACAAAGCAGTTACGACCTGTTTAAAACACACTGTCCCTTTGATTCATTTGTGTTCACCAACGTCTGTGTGTTTGCACCGGAGGGTGTGCGGCGTGTGTGTGTGTGTGTGTATATCAAGGTTATTATAGTAAACAAAAGCAGAAACTGAAATCAGAGCAAACGCCTGACAAAATCATTCGTGAACCAAAACTGAGATTCTATAAGAAATATGCTATAACTGAAACAACACACAAATGATTGCAGAAACAAGCAACAGTTGATTTTGGGGGGATCTTGTGGGATAAGAACACCATGGCCTAGAGAAAGTGTCAAATTAAATGATTCAGGGATGTTATTTGATATCCTGCAGGTTGTTGAGACTTTGACAATGATCTGCCTTAGGTGTTTTTTTGTCGATGTGCCCAAAACATCTCCGGAAAGGTTCACCCTGAATTCTGGCCTCTTCTGCTCAGCATAACATGCTCTCTTCAAAAGCAGCGCCCAAAGCATCGCCCAAAGCAGCGCCCAAAGCAGCGCCCAAAGCAGCGCCCAAAGCAGCGCCCAAAGCAGCGCCCAAAGCATCGCCCAAAGCAGCGCCCAAAGCACTGTTGCAAGAAGTGGACAGCGACTCTCTCGATGTCGGTTCCTTGGAAGGGGCTTACAACGTTTCCGGTGAGGATATACGTCTCATTGACGCTGGTCATCTTCTACGTCCTCCAAACATTCTGTGGGCAAAGTCAAAGTGCATTGAGGCTGATTATTCCCCAGTGTCCCAGAGGTCTGTTCAGCTGATCGTTCTACAGTCCACATTTTATCCAATCAGATCCACAGCTCCTGCTTGGCTTGCGGTTTCACCTTGGCTTGCGGTTCCACCTTGGCTCACCTTGCCGACTGTTCCTGACGATGCCCTTGTTCCACAACTAGCACCAGGCGCATTTCGGGTGATTCCTTGTCTCCAAGACTGAAAACCACTTCCCTTTGATGTCCTGGTTCATGACAGAGCCTTTTGAACTGTTGAAGTTCATTGCATTCAACTGCCTCATCTCTCTTTTTCAACAGTCATAGAATAAGTCAGCCGTTTCTACAGCTATTTCACTGCTTTGCTCTGAATTGATGGACACACCTTCCCTTCCCTGAAGCTTTAAACCCATTGATCTTTTTCTCTCTTGCGGTTTATTTCTCTGCCGGATGAGCTCAATGCAAAACCTACGGAACGTTTCTGCGCTCGAGTTCCTTAGAGACAGAGGCACTGATATTCTACAAGCTTCGGTTTGATTCCAGTCGCTAAACTTCATTTGACAGAGTCGAATGACTTTCAAGAAGTAGGGATCGATGCCAGACTCCCTTGCCCACAACTTCAAGCAGTCAGACCTCCCTTGGCAAATTCTCATGCCTGCGGTAGACTTGTGCATCCACATGCCAGATGTACCTGCCTTCCTATTGACTTAAATATAAACTGAGCAATGTGGAACGGTCCCAGATTTCACCGGGGAACTTAAGGTGGCAGGCTAAGTGCACCTGGGGGAAGCATTTGAAGCGAATGCAGCGATTCAAAAGCTTGAGCGTTAATTAATCTCCAAGGAAAGTGAGGCATCTCCTGCTTTCAGGCCTACAAGGCTGGCTGGACCGTTTTGAGATTAATCAGGAATACATCAGGTGGCAAATGTGCTGTCAGAATAACGATCGGCCATCATGCTTTTAATGGGGTTGGGGAACGTTTCTGAAGAACTTTATGTCTTGACGTATTTTTTTCAAAATCCCTCGGTATGAAGGCACTTAAAAAAAACTGTAAATAAACAGGAAGAGAATCAACAATGAAAGTGCTTTTCTCATCAAGTCCGGTGTGTGTTTTGAATGAAAAAACTGATTGTGATGAAATGAAACCTTCTGCTTGAACTCTGATGCATTATTCACAACCATTACCGTTGTGGTCACTTTCAAGGGCAGGAATCCCAGGATCGGGAATATTCCCATACAATCCGGCCCTTCGCCAGGAATCCCTGAGCTGGGAATATTCCCATACAGTGAAAGTGTTTAAAGAAGACGCAGTAATGAGATAATAAAATTGCCTTTACTACTGACAGGCGGACTCAGAATATACCAGGATGAGACGTGAAAGGGGCTGGGCAGTGCCCCGCTCTGTTGCATCCCTTTTAATCCTAAACCAGCATCAGCACCATATTCTTCCCTGTGGATGCTGAGCCTCACAATGACACAGACGACCCAGAGAATTCATTCTAGGCTGCTCTAATCAAACAGGTGGCGTCCGGTTAGTTAAGTTTTAGCAACAGCCAATTGGAAAGCACGGCAAAATGCATGTAACCTATCACGTGTTGGAAATTGAGGATGAACGTTTGATACAGGGAGAGACAGGAGAGAACGACAGCTGCGATTATAGATGTGTAAGTGGACACTTGTTAGAATGGAATCACACACAGCCCCAATGATCCGCAGTCGATACATTTCGGTAAAGCAATTAGTGGTTACAGTGGCCTAAATGTATTAGGGTCAATCTGAATCAGAACACCAGCATATAATTGTAGCGCCCTGAATATACGTTTTTGTCACTTAACAGAGGCTTTTATCTCGAACAACATACAATAGTGAGTGAATACCTCTTCATGAATTATTTTCATAAATTTTTTTCATGAATGATGCTGTAATAAGCACTTAATTTCTACCTTGCGAGTCTCTGTCCTGATCACCACTCACTAACTGTTCAGTTCCCCATATACCCTATACCCTACACTATACCCTACACACCATTCCCTATACCCTACACTATACCCTACACACCATTCCCTATGCCCTATGCAAAATGGAACCTGACTGCAATAATGTCTGAAGACAGTGGCTGAAAGATAGCCAATCATCTGGCGGGGAAGTGTGAATGGCAAGTACAGCAATTAGGTCTAGCAGGTGTGATCGTAGGAAGGACACACAGACACACACACACGTGCGCACGTACGCAATATAATAGGTTCTGTCAGGACAACCATTGCCCGTCTTAAAGGAGTGAACGCTAGCTTTCTCTGTGCTTGTTTCCTCCATACTTTTTCTCTCTTCACTCCACTTTGTGAAAGCTAATTGGATACTGGGGGGGGGACCTTCACTTCTCTCCCCGCATGTGCTTTCAGAGGGAGGTGATACAAGGCAAGATTTCATTTCCTTGACACCCTTAGGTCCTCACCTCCATCTCAAAAAAGCAAAAAGGTGAGATACGTGGCCCTGGGTGGACGTGACGAAATAACGTAATTCCATTGAGATTCTGAAGACGCCAGCATTTGTCAGCCACTGAGATTTTTAGAGCGTGTCAAAGTCAGTGACCGGATGACCCTGACCGCCCCCCCGTGAGTGACCAGCCGAGCATCCGAACAAAATATGAATGGCTTCTTCTGGAACAATCCCCAGCCCCTAGTCTCTAGAGACGCCCAGAGCATCCGGCTGATCTGGCAGATTTGGGTAACTGGAGAGCGGCACTGCCAGTTGTGATCTGTGGCGTGAAAATCCCGGGCCGATTATACGACTTGTCTGAATGGTTTATATGAGAAACACTCTTCCACGTTTTGCACCTTTTTTATACCATGACAATTCACTCTGATGCTTCCTATATTCCTCCCCAACACCCCAGGTGTTTCTCACTTTGTAACCTAAGCCAGTTACTGGTAGATCTCCACACTAAATGTGTTGTATTTACAGTTGTTGACGTTGTTTTGCTAAATGGTTTGGTTGATGTAGCCGTTGTATCTCTGAGTGGTGATTCTGGAGTGCGTCAGCGCATTAGCGGTGATTCTGGGGTGTGTCAGCGCATTAGCGGTGATTCTGGAGTGTGTCAGCGCATTAGCGGTGATTCTGGAGTGTGTCAGCGCATTAGCGGTGATTCTGGAGTGTGTCAGCGCATTAGCGGTGATTCTGGAGTGTGTCAGCGCATTAG